>OY755041.1:75583676-75826676 GCA_963576565.1 Aspidapion aeneum | reverse complement strand
CCTTTAAAACATTGTCTATAGGGTGCTTGAACAAATATTAGTCAAAAGTTTTAATGAGTAACGAGCATTATAGCTTTTTACAGAGCACGGCACAGATGCACAAAATGCTTAAATATTTTTTAAAAGTATTTCAAAAATGATATTTGCCACAATCTGTAATAAATTTAATACTTACTAAGTCAAGAACCATTAAAAAACTAATAAATAATCTATATGTAATAGTAACATTTCTTTTATGTTTGGAAAACCCGTCGTCTAAAGAGCTATTATGTTTCTTAAACATTATCACTTTCAATAATCTGTATTTCAAAAACTGGAAATTAATTTATGTGTGGCCCATGAGAACTTCTGATGAGCAAGGTTTGATCTACAGCATACTATAGCTTGTTTCTCATTAAAACATTCGACTAATATTTACTTAAACACCCTGTAGATAATGTTTTAAAGGTACAGATTAAAAATAATAAATAAATCGTAAATATATGTTGTAGTAACATTGCGTTTATGTTTGGAAAACCCATCTCAAGAGCTATTATGCTTCTTGGACATTATTACTTTCAACACCCTGTATTTCAAAACTGGTCAATAATTTAAGTAAAGCCCATGAGAACTTCTGATGAGCAAGATTTAATCTACAACATACTAAAGATTGTTTCTCATTAAAACTTTCGACTAATATTTACTTAAACACCCTATAGAAAATGTTTTAAAGGAACAGATTTAAAATAGAAAATAAATCGTAAATATATGTAATAGTAACATTGCGTATATGTTTGGAAAACCCCTCTAAAGTGTTATTATGCTTCTTGGACATTATCACCTTCAATACCCTGTATTTCAAAAACTGGTCATTAATTTGAGTTGGGCCCATGAGAACTTTTGATCAGAAACGTTCAGTCTACAACATGTCAAAATTTCGTGAAGTTAGACGGATTACAGAAATCCCATAAGAGGCGTGCCTGATCCTTTTAACCCGAATCATGAACGCACTCCGGATGGGGACGACCGTCTTAAAAGCGCGTTCCAATAACTCTTTTTTCCGACCGCTTTTAAGGTTGCCGTATTAATGCTAACCTTACTTTGAACTTTCCAATAAGTCTCTATTATAGAGTAAAACGAGATATTTCGGAAAGCTAAGTTTTTAAGAAAACTGAACAAAACAAATAAAATATAAATATTTTTTTTGAGTTAAACGATTTTATTAAAGAATTACACAAAAAGATAAAAAATGATTTGGCATATTTCTGCTTACGGCGACAGTCCAGGTATACCAATCGCGTTGACACATGATATATATTTAAGTTAGATATAAAATTGTCGCACGATTTATAAAGATTATATTTAAAATTGAAGGGTATCTTTGATAAACGCGCCACAATTTTATATCGAACTTAAAAATATATCATGTGCCATTAACTGGGGTGAACATATGTGTTTAGCGCAAAAGGAAAAGGTCAGAGACAAAAAAGCCGGATTTTCGATAAAAAAGCCGGACAAAACCAGTCAGTTTGAAAAACGGTCCTAGAAAAATTGATGACAAAAAAAAACTCGAGACCGAAAAACTTAAATTTACAACAAAGCCAATAAGAAAATCCACCTTGAAAAAACTTTGACAAATGGGCGTATCTAGCTGAGCTATTTGCATGGTTCGGTTCGGGGGGGGGTGGGGGGGTTTAAGATGGCTCAATACTTCACGATGAATAAAAAATGCACCTACAAAAGATTTGTAAAAAAAAATGGCGACGTATGTGAAATTTAAAAAAAAATTAAGCACACTTCGTACACAGATAGTTTCTGCATTATTTAAAAAATAAAAAAAGCGCTACACGCAAAAATATCGAAAAAATTTATACTACTACTATGTCGGTTTAGAACGTTTTTCTACGTTGTCCGACGCCTATTCTCCACCTCCTTCGATCCTGACAATCATCTTCTGTCAGATTCTTTTGACTCATTGATCTTTGGATTGACTGTTGACTGCCATTCTAGTTTAGGACGTCCTCTTTTTCTGCGCCCTACTGGTTGCCACTCTAGGACCTGCTTTGGTAATCTTTCGTCGTTCATCCGTTGTACATGGCCGTACCATATCAATTGCCTTTTAGTGATGTCATCCGTTATGCTTCTCTCGATTCCCATTCTTTCTTTTATGATCTCATTTCTCATGTGATCTAATCTAGATATTCTCATTGATCTTCTTATTGCATCCATTTCGACACTTTCCATTTTTGTTTTGTATTTTTCTGTTACGCGACAAGTCTCTATTCCATACAACAGCGTGCTTTTTACCATTGTTTCATATATGTTAAATTTTACATTCTTTCTTATCTCTCTGCTCCATAAAATACTGTTAAGACATCCAATAACCTTTTTTGCTTTTACTATTCTTTTTTCCAATTTTTACAGTCTGTTCCAGTCTTATCAAATGTGACACCCAAGTATACATACTCATTGCATGGAGATATTGTTTGTCCATTATCTAGTTCTAACTCACTGGATTCGTTTCCAAAACATAAGTACTGTGTCTTGTCCACGTTCACTGTTAGTCCCCACTTTTGGTATTCTTCCGTTAACTTTCTCATCATATACTCCATGTCTTCTTTATCATTAGCTACAATTACTTGGTCGTCAGCAAACTGTAGTGTGTATATAGTAAATCGGTCGTTAAGTTGTATTCCCATGCCGTGCACTTTACGTTTCCAGTTTTTTAGAGCCACTGCGATATATATTTTAAAAAGAGTTGGAGAGATACAACATCCCTGTCTTAAGCCTTTTGTTACCAGAAATTCTTTTGAAAGTCGTTATCTAATTTAAATTTTAGATTTTGACCCTTTGTATAGTTCTTTTATCGCTTTTTCTGGCGCTTCTTGTCTCAATTACTTGTTTAAGACAAAAAACATTATCACTACAAGATCTGCCTGCACGAAACCCACTTTGCTCTTTTTCTTCTTGTTCATGAAAATCATTCTCTATTAGATCTCTAAGAATCCTACCGTACAATCTACTTAGAGGGACAGCTTGTTTTCTTTTTTATGTATTGAGGATATGAATGCAATTTTCCAATCATTAGGTACTGGATGTCCGTTTATGCATTGATTGATAATACATGTGAGATTTTCGAGTAGTTTCTCTGATCCATATTTGAGCATTTCAACATATATTCCCCCAGGTCCGCTAGCTTTACCGGATTTATGCTTTTTTATACTATTCTTTATCATTTCTTTTTCGATGGTTACTTCCTCTCCATGTACCCCTCGGAGAGGCTGTTAGATATTCGGGTCTCATCTCCTGCATCAGTCCTTTGTAGTGTTCTGTCCATTGTTCTGGTTTGATGATCAGGATGTTTACTTTTTCTTTTGTTGGGTTTTTACTGTAGAAATGAATTTCCATACTTCAGAGCTCTGCCTACCTCCTACGTGTGTATTTATATCGTGGCATTTGCGCTCAAACATTTCATTTTTTTCTGTGCGTATCAAACTTCTTAGCTGTCTTCTGGTTTCCCTGTATATGTCTAGGTCTCTTTGCTCTTTAGTACTGAGCCATTTCAAGTATGTGCATTTTTTCTCTTTGACCATTTTCTGTATTTTCTCCGTCCACCACATCTTCCTGTTACGAAAAAATGTATACTTGTGAAAAAAGTTGCACCCCAAAAAATATTTCTAAAAAATATTCAAAAAGATTCAAAAAAATCAGGCACAATTTTTACAATATAAAAAAATGCTGCAAAATTTACAAAAATCGCGGTGCAGTCGAAAATTTTTCAAAATTAGGTACTTTTTAAAAAAAGTTACACCACAGAAAAAAATTTTTAGTAAAATGAAAAAAAAATAATAATTAAATTATTCAAATAATAAATGGTGTCAAAAATTTTCGGGAAACATGATACCAAATGCAAAAGATTTGGTTAGCTTTGGTCGCCAAAAAGCCGGCCGGACATTTTCATTTTGCCCAAAAGGCCGGGCCGCGTATTTACGTTTCCGTGCTGATTTCACGGCAGCGCTGTTTTGAAATAGACACGGAAATGTTGCAACATATTTGGTTACAAATGCGTGTTGATTTTAAGACGCCGAGGCTCGAACAAGGCACGGATTTGTATTGAATTACGCAGCGCAGGGGTTTACTTATAAGTGCACATTTGAAACTTAAATTGGATTCAAGTTGTTTATTAGTTTGATTTTGAGGTTATATGTTTGTTAATATGAAAATTATGGAGCAGTTTAAAAGTATTTGTACTAATATTACTCAAGATTTTGAAATTCTTTGAAGTTTGAAGAACACTCTTCCATTAACTATACCTGCAAAGTTCAGTGTTCATTGTCTTACACCGGCAACTACGACGACAGATGTTGTTCTGTTATTAATAAATTTTAATAATTTAAATGATTTTCACTTGATTTCTAACCACATGAAAATAGAAAGTTTCAAAAACCTAACCTAATGAAAGCTAATCAATCAAATCTAACCGAACCGAACCAAAGCAAACTGAACCAAGAATTAAAAAAAAAACTTTCCTGAGTTCCTACCCGGGATCCTAGAGGCTGTGAATCCGAGCCGAACCGATCCTAACTAAACCGAACCAAACCTAACCTAACCAACCTAAACTACAACACTATTCATTCGCACCCTCTAGGATCCCAGGAAAGAAGTCAGGAAAGTTTTTTTTTGAAAAAAATTATTGGTTCAGTTTGCTTTGGTTCGGTTCTGTTAGATTTGATTGATTAGCTTTTGTTATGTTAGCGTTTTAACCTGACAGTTGAATACGCTTTTGTAATAGTTTAATGAGCAATGTTCTCTTACAGATCCGTGCTCATTTCGAGATCAAAACTCTTAAAATCAACACGTATTGGAACCCAATATATTGTAACATTTCCGTGTCTATTTCAAAACCGCGCCGACGTGAAATGAGCACGGAAACGTAAATTCGCGGCCGGGCCTGTCTATCTTTGTCCGGACGTATGGTCACCCTACATTAACGCTATTGTTAAATCTGGACTGTCGTAAGCAAAAATCTGCCAAATTAATTTTTACGTAAAATAATTTAAATATTTTTAACTTTTTTGTTTAATTAAAAAGAAATAAAATGCAGGAAGTATAATTATTGCTTTCGCACCCAGTCCAGTTCTAGAAATTCCTCATTAATACAAGATTTCTTTTCAGACAACTTTATACTATCGAATTCCTCAATTCATTGAATTTACCCCCTTATACACCTTAAACACCCCCTATGCCCGTTTCTTTTTAATAAAATTGTATTGCCATTAAAACAAATGATAAATCTGACAACCGCTGATTCCAAAGTTATACGTTTACCCTTTTTACTGACTAACTAAAAATATATGTAAAATGTCAACATATAGGTACAGCATCTCGTATATAAGACTGGCTTTATTTATTTTAAATTATTATTATCCACAAATTTTACCAGATCCTATAATTATTAGGGATATTTTGAAAAGCATATTTAGCACTTTATTATTGTAAAAGTTATTTCTACTGAGGCTGCGCAGTAGCAACTTCCCATTCCTTTATCTTTTTTAAAAATTAAAAAGTCCGTTTATTACGGACACGTTTCTTTATTGTTATCGTTATTTCATACAACTAACCAAAAGTTTTCTAATGTTTTCACCTGGATCCTCATTCGTGCACTATAGACTGTAGGATTCCAACGCGATATGTTATTTCGCCTTCTATTTGCAAAATAAAGAAAGAGGGGATCTGTCCAGTGTCTCTAAACAATTTGGCTGAGTAAGTAAATGTAATTTTTTTACATTTAAATGTAAGAACTGTCAAATTATTTAGCGACACTAGGTCCGTCCCTCTTCTCCTAAAACCTTCCAAAACTCCTTTCGACTGGCATTATTTTTTTGGTTATCGTTAAAGGTTAACGAAAAATTACTATAATGCCAAATTTGTCATTCTCCAACTAAGAATTTTATGTACGACCGAACAATTTCAAGCACGAGAAAATAATGAATCCTACATAAAATCACCTGTTATTACTAATCATCTATAATTTTTTAAAAATCAGAGAAACTGAGTCAATTGTTGACTCGCAAATTATTATTTATTCAAGGATATGATCTCGGTACTCAGTGATTGAATATTTCAAGTTATTACAGTCTGTCTATTTTTGAAAGCGCTCTAATATTAAGCCAAGGTAATTGCTGACTTTAAAGAACCGCAAACTTTTAGTATGCCTAATAGCAAAGACGATATTGTTGATATCCGCTTAAATATTCATAGCGATCGATACCTGCAGTAATATTTGCATATATTTACTCTTACACCTGATTCCCACCTACGACTTCTCGTGGGTGCCCGCTCACGCGTCACATGATCTCAATATGAAATGTTACCACAGTCATGTGACGCGTGCGCGGGCACGCACGAGAAAGTCGTAGGTGGGCACCGGGCTTTATAGTGTAATGGAGGAGCTTTCTAACCTTTAGCAGCTGCAGTGGTGGTCTGTATAAGATATGCATTACTAATATTGTTAATTAATTAATTCCTAAGTCTCTGCCCCACCTTTCCATACTACTTAAGGCTACAAAGGTCGGGGTGAAAGACAACAAGTTTGGAAAAGCATTTCTAAAATAGTAAAAATCCTTCATTTTCAAATTTATATTGGAGAACTTGGCTTTACTTTTATCTCAATTATTTTTACGGTATACCATTTTGGCGTACTTGGCTTTTTTACATGAAATGTTTTTATTATGATTTTCTAAAGACTGACTGACTAATTTTTTAAAGGATTTGGATAATATTTAAGTTTTAAAGTAGTAAAATATGCTATGCCTTATTTAAAATTTTGAGATTTTTTAATTTTTCCCATGGTTTTATCATAGTTCCTATCAGCCTTCCAAAGCTCAGCTCTCTAGCTCTTCTGGAAGTGCGCAATATGATGTTTACATAATTTTACATTTATAGGAAAGCGAAATAAATTAAAATTTTGGTGTTTTTAAATGTTTACTTATAGTTTTATTATACTCCCTATTAGTCTTTCAAACCTCAGTTCTCTAGCGTTTTTCTAAGTGAGCAATGTTAGTTTCACATAACTTTAAATTTATAGAGGAGGGAAGTAAATTAAAATTTTTAAATTTTTTTCTTCAGTTTTATTATACTTTTTATCGGCGTTCCAAAGCTCAGCTCTCTAGCGTTTCTGGAAGTGGCCAATGTTACTTTTACATAATTTTGCATTTATAGGGAAGGGTGGTAAATTAAAAGTTTAGAATTTTTAAATTGTTATCTATAGTTTTAGCATAGTTCCTATCAGTCTGCGAAAGATCAGTTCTCTGGCGATTCTGGAAGTGGGCAATGTTACTTTTACATAATTTTACATGTATAGGCGAGTGAAGTGAATTGGAATTTTGGGTTTTTTTGATTTTTTCCCAGGGTTTGGTCATAATTTCTATCAGTCTGCCAAATTTCAAAAATACCCGTAGTAAGCAGGGAGAAATAGTACTTCCCATGTTAGTTTGAAAAATCAAACTCTAGTCTAAAAAGAGAGCCTCAAAAACTAAAATACGCTTGTGTCAGCGTAAAGACTGTATATTACTTAAAAGGCATTGTAGTAATAAAGGTTTGGAGATTTTTTACAAAAAAAGAAAGTTAATAACTTAAAGAATTAATTACCATCTCCAAATGTCAGCCTACAAAATTTACCCGACATTTGGCGAAATTTACCTTTTAAAAATCTGTTAAACCGTATAGTATGATTAACCTGTTCAGTGTAACCGTCTGATTGAAATAAATGAAATGGCAGTGAAAATTTATCATTCGGACATCTTTCCGAAATAAACATGCCTTTTTTTAACTGTCCACCGTCTTAATTATTTTGTTTGTTTTGGCCGTGTTTTACTTTATGCTACTCGACTGTGATTGAGACGCTTAATAAAGGCGAGAAAGTTATTGCACGCATGCATGCATGCATGAACTTTTCGCTTTTTATTGTACTCAATTATATAAAAAAACTAATTTTTGCGTGGATTTATTCTTTAAATACCGCGTTTATTTATCATTTACCACACAATAATTTTCAAAAAACGCAGAAATGGATTGTAACAATTTTTTCATTTTCCCTATCCTTGAAAATAACAAATACTAAATAGTTCCTTTTAATTTATCTTTGCTACGGAAAATCCGCTTTTCCGCTTTAATATATCAATTTTTTAAAAACCTGTATAGATTTTGCTCTTAATTTTTGCCAGTAGTGTAGTAGTGTGGGTTCTATACCAAATGGTAACATGCCATCCACTTCTCGGAAGTGGATGACCTGCTGCTGAAGAAGTGAACTTGGTATGACCTTCGGGCAAAAGAAGCGTACAAGAAGCTGTCAGCAATGACGTAACAACCAGAGGCTGTTGAAAGGCCTTATTGGGCAATGAGTTAGCTAGCCGCTTCACTTGCTTAGCCTGGGCTGTTGAAAGGCCCTATTGGTCAATGAGGGAGTAGGTAAAATGAGGTGGTTTTTTTAGTAAGCTAGCTACTTCACTAGCTTCGCCTGGTCTAGGTAAGGCCTTGGCTGTTGAAAGGCCCTATTGGCCATGAGTTAGGTGCCAGCCAGTAAGATAGCCACTTCACTCGCTTAGCCTGAGCTAGGTAAGTCCTAATGTGAAAAAGGCCTTAGCTAGGTAATTGTTGGTTAAAAAATGAAATAATTTCTAGAAATATTTGTTAAAATTAATCGGGATAGCCTGTTATTTTCTCTGTGTGTTAAAAATAAAATAATTTCTAAAAAATGACTGCACGAGTATCTTATCGTTGTTTATGCAGTTATAGGATAACCTTATGACCCGCACACATTCCTATTTTATCTAAGACAGCTGGTTATTTATGTTATACAGGATGTCTCAAAGTAAATAATTCTTAAATAAAAACTAAAAGTATGTTTTAATTATATATTTTTATTCATATATATCATATAAACCACACTCATCTCGACCATCAAATTTAAAAATAATTGATTGAAGATGTTTTTTCACGTCATAGTTTGGATATATTTTTTGTATATTCCAGCGCTGCCTCTGTTAATTTACGTTTCCATATTGTAGGTAATAATGGGTATAATGTTGGTAGTTTTTCCTCAATGATGTACCTGCATGAATCAAACCCAAAATATATCCATTCTGCTAACCATTTATAAATATTTTCATAACTTTTCTCTTCTAAAAGTCCTTCTAGCTCAAAGTCAATTTTAGTTGACCAATAATTATTTTGAAAGTCCATCTTACTGTGTTCTGAATTTTAATTTACCACGTCTTGTTGTTGTATTTCGGAAAATATTTCCTTGGTTTTTTCCTGGACTTGTATTTCTACAAATATCACACAAATATGAAGCAATTTTGTTGCCTGTGCTTATTTTAACTATGTCTACTCTTCCACATTTATCACAGCGAAAATTATGATAAATTGATGGTGGTTGGGAACATTTTCTCATTTCACACGCACAACCTATCACTACGACAGACACAGTAAAACTGATTTATCTAAAATTGTAGATGTAGATAAAGGATTATTTCATCTATGCTAAAACTATTGAACCTACTGCGTTGGTTATTTTATAGTCAACCGTTGAACAGTGTAGATCATCAAAACTTAGTGTTTTTGTTTTCAACCAAATACAATGTTACCAACCTATGACTGGATTAAACCAAGAATAAAAAAACCCCGTTGCATCTATTGTACCAAAGGAAATCCACATCGACCTGCTGATTGGATTGTAACAAAACACAGCTCTTGTGAACAGAAGAAAAACGAAGAAGTTAAGAAATATATTCAACAAGGCTATCGAGGTTAAAAAGAAGTATCAAAGGTCAAAGGTTACTTTTATTTCAACCTATAAATAGAGGGATTTATAAGTTGAAACTCTTACTTTCAGAAAGAACGCTTTTAAAGATGGTTGAAAATAATAGTATTAATAAAGTGTGGGATGAGATCTCTGCGTCACCAGTTATTACAGAGGATTTTATTGGATGGTTTTGTGACCATGTGAACTGGGAAGTAATTTGTCGCAAACAAAGATTATCTGATATGTTTATGGCGACCTATATTAATAAGATGCATTGGCCCAATGTGTCTAGATATCAAAATTTAAGCGAAGCGTTTATGCATATGTTTAAAAGCGAACTCTATTGGCCTTTTCTTTGTCGTTATCAACGGATGTCTGAAAATTTTATAAGAGAAAATGAATGGCGCATCGACTGGGAATACTTATTAAAGTATCAAACACATCTCTCTCCAGAGTTTTTTGAAGAGATGCGTCAGAAACATATAAAACCAGAAGAGGGGAGAATTTATGAAGATGAGCAAATGGAAGAGTCAACTAATATTCTAAATGGGAAGACAGTTAAATGGTACTTCAAAGCTGTATAATAACCCATCAAATTTTAGAATATCATCAATGGGTGGCTCATTTTAGTTATTTAGTAACTGCTATAATTAGAGGATGGTTGTTCCCATTAAATATGTATTCTAAATGTAATTATATTTTAAGAAAATTAGTAAATAAAATACACCAATAAGTTTTATATGTTTCTCTTTATTTAGTACTAAGCAACATTACTTTTATCTATCCAGCTATTATGTTTATTATCAAATCCTAACCACTTTACAAACACCTTATTTTTGACACGTTTTAAAATTTTTTCTACTAAATATATATCAGAATATTTTACTTTTTGCAGCTGAAGTTCATAGAATCCTCCCTTAATTTCATTTTTACTAGCATCCTCCAATAGGTATGTTACTGGGTTAGTGAGCTGAATTTTCTTAACAGTAAAAATTTCAGTAGACCAATTTGGCATGTATTTCTTATCAAACACACCTCGTAGTTTTGAAATTCGAACATGGTCACCAACCTTGTATTTTGGTTTAAATGTCATCTTTATATGATTATAGACCGTTTTGAGCAATAGTTTTTCATGTTTTTGTCGCACCTCTGAGGGTTTCATCCCTATAGTTCGATGTTTCCGATTGTTATAAATTTGAACAATCTTTGGTAGGATACCATACCATTTGTAAGATCCTTGATAGTTAAATTCCTTCCACATTAGATTTTTAAGGGTTCGGTTTACCCTCTCAACAATTTGAGCCTTTTTTTCACTAAATGAACTATAGTGTTTGACATTGTATCTTTTCAACAGTTTTGCCATAATCGAATTGTAAAACTCTTTCCCATGATCGGTTTGAAGATGAAGTGGCACCTGTTCCTTAAACACTTTTTCTATAGCTTTCGACACTTCTTCCCCAGTTTTTGTTTTTAATGGATAGGCCCAAACATATTTCGAGAAACAGTTAATAACCACTAAAATGTATTTAAAACCTTTGTTTTCGTTTGCGTACGGTATCATCTCCACAAGATCTGCTTGAAATAGATCATTTAGTGATTTCACAATCACTCTGCGCCTTAAAAAATTAATTCTAGCCGGTTTGTGTATTTCACTAACTACTTCTCGTTTAACATCTGTAATAAAATTATTAACCATCTCTCTTCTCAATAATATTAGCTTCTTAAAGCTCCTCAACTATAGCATAGATTTCGTTTGTGTGACCTGTGTTGCCAGCTGTCTGAGATGCTAATAATAAACGTAACCGTTCTACAAGTTCATTGGGATTATCCCAGTACACGTACTCTATAGGACTATCGGAGTACTCCATCTCCTCCTCTAGATTTCCACCTTTATATATGTCACTAAACAGTTTCTTAAATTTTGTTGAGTAGCTATCGGTGATCACATCTCCAGAGGCCTTATGATGTTTTCTGTTTGCATAGGTGTGTTCAATGATGTCTCTAAAAGCGTCTGCATCATCTTGGGTATACTTTGTAGGCATATTTTTTTCGAAAGAGTAATTTGTACAAACCATGTGTACCTTTATAGCGTTTAACTTTTATAATTAAATCAGCTCCATCAAAATCAATTTTCGAATCACCAATATAAAAATTGTCAATATCATCTCGCCTTACACGAAACTTGGAAAAATAATTTTGTGGGTCAGAAGGCACGGTGGATGGATCATCTAAAAATTCTTTAATATAGCTTGCAAGTGAAGGATGAAACTGACTGTAGTAGTCATTCTCAGATTTATTCATCAAGTCTCTAAGTCGTCCGTTTTCAAACTCTTCTTGCTTTTTGGCCTCATTCTGTGTAAAGTTCTCTGCTGCATCTTTTAACACTGCTTTTCTTAAAAAGTAACCACTTGTGGTGGGCTTATTTAGTTTTTTAGCACTTAAAGAAAAATTTAATTTTCGTTTAGCTCTCTTTTCGGTTGTCGGTGTTGTAGGATTTGGATTTCGAGGAGTTGACTGGAATAAGTCTTGCATGTAAACACTTGGTTCATGCATATGTTTTTCATCTTCTTCTGCACTGTTATTATCAAAATTCTTATGAAAAAGCGATGAAATTTGCAGATCTTCAAGTTCTTCCTGTTTTTCTTGTTGTTGTTTTTCGTTTTCTTGCTTGATTTTTTGAGGAGTTGTCAATCTGGGTGATAATGAAGGTATATTGACCAGTTTCGGAGGCTTTTTATCGGTTAAACTAGATTCAATATTTTCCAAGTGTTTTGTAATGGGTTGAAATAGGTTAGCCTGTGAAATCTGACCCTGTTTTAACAAATTTAATTTCTCACGTATTATTTTTCTTTTAGAAATTAATTGTTTCTTTAAGTTCTTTTCACCACTAACCATTTTTATGTTTTCTTCTGACATTTTTATCTATGTTATCTCTACAGGTGCGTTATAACTATTAACACTAAGAAGTATTTGAATCTAAAGATATATAAAGTTATCAAAACGATACCGATATCTTCCCTTATCAATATCACAATCTTTAAAAATTGTCAAAAAATCATACGGTTTTTTCCAGCAGTATGCACACATCTTTTGAAATTCATCAAATATCATATCAGTGCCAATATGGTTGGTGTATATATGTTTTACATTTAGTAAATCTTGTTTGAATAAAATTAAAACGTTGGCATTGTCTCTTATTAAATGTTTAGGTATTTTTGCATATGTTTGAGAGAGATAGAAACTGTCAATATTATTATGTCGACCCATACTAAAGTAGTCACGCATCACATCTTGTTTATCGCAGGCTACGTCATCAAATATGAAAATGGAAAACGGATTTGCTTCTGATGGAGGAATTATATTTTCGCCACTGTTGTAAGCATAGTACCTTATTTCTTTAATGGGTTATAATAGATTCTCCAAATATAAATACTTTGGTTGGTATAGACTTTTTGAATACACATACACATTTTTAAACTTTAAACCGTTTGAATGTTCCAAAAGGCTCAATATAAGGTTGGTTTTTCCACAGTTTGATGGGCCCACAATAAGACATCTAATAGATGATGGAAACAGGAAACCATGTCTTGATGTAGTACTTGCATTAATATCATGGTTTTTAACTTCTAAACGCACTTTTTGTTTAACAATCTTTTTCATTTTCTATAGAAATATTATGTCAACTTAACACTGTTGAACTGGTAATGTATAAAAAAAGTAAAGACCCTGGTTTTTATTTAGTCTTAAGTGAAACGCTATGAAGTACTATGTTAGTTCAAACGTTAAAGGGCAAGGGTTGTTAAACAGTGCTATAAATAATCTGCCCTTCGAAATGCATATCCCAGGGTTTTCTTATTGTGGACCTGGGACTAAGCTAGAGAAACGTTTAGCTAGAGGGGATAAAGGTATTAACCAGCTTGATAGAGCATGCAAAGATCATGACATTTCCTATTCAACTAATATGGAGTTGACCGACCGTCATGAGGCAGCTAAAGTTTTAATGAGAAAAGCTTTAGAACGTATGCGAGCAACGGATTCAGGCTTGTATGAAAAACTGGCTGCTTCTGGTGTGGCTGCTGCTATGGGTACCAAGCTAAAACTAGGGATGGGTATGGTAAATAATGTATCAAAAACTGATCAAGTGCCACGTTTAAAGGCAGTGCGTCAGTGCCTAAATATGATTCAACGTGGGATAAAGATGACAAAAAATTATTTAGGCTGTCTTGAAACTCTAGAGGGTCAAATTAAAAATCCATCACAAACAACGAGAAAATCATCATCATCTAAACCAAGAAAACCACGGTTAAAAAAAGTAAAAAAAGATGAACCTGAAACAGAAGCTAGGGAAACTAATTCACCCCCTTTACATAAAGAACCAACATTGTTAAGAGTCAAAAGAAAGAGAAAGTTAAGCGACTCGATGGATATTCCTTTTAAATTACCAAAATTTTTAAAAGTCAAACGAAAGAGAAAGTTAAGCGATTCGGTTGATGTTCCCTTTAAATTACCAAAAACCGACCAGCTGCTGTTTTGAGTGAAGGACCATTGGAGCAGAAGTCACTAAAGTGGAGACTAAGCATTGATGGTGAAGAAAATGACAATATGTATAGCAACATTAAAAAACCAAAAGTTATATAAATCTTAAACACCTTCAAACACACATATCAGTTGCTTTCATTCTTGTGTAAACTTTCAAGGTAGTAACATCATTCTTAAAAAATGAGTAAAACGAGAAAATCAAGAAAACCCATAAAAAGTAGAAAAACATCAACTTTTAAAAGAAAGAGGGCACGAATTGTAAAGAAAAAAATCAAAACATTGAGTTTCAGTCAAGCAACAAAAAAGATAAAGGATAGATTAAAACAACGAAAACTACAAGACTTGGAAACTGCAGTCAAAGTTGCTCTCAAGACAGCGGAAAAAAACAATGGAAACGTACGACCTGCACGAATAATAAAACTACCAAAAAAGGGTGGTTTTTTGCCTCTAATACCAATCATGGCGACCCTCTCTGCCCTTGGTGCTTTAGGGAGTGGCACAGCAGGAATAGTGAAAGCCAGTAATGCTGCTAAATCTGCAAATCAACAATTGCAAGAGGCTCAACGACATAACCAAAGTATGGAGTCCATTGCTATGGGTAAAGGATTATTTCTCAAACCATATAAACTAGGAATGGGTCTTTTTTTACACAAAGGTGGATGTCAAAAAACAAAAACCTAAAGTTTTTCAAGAAAACTTTACCGATTTCACTACCACAGCGAGCTCTTACAAATATTGACCTGAAAAAGTATACAAAGCTGTTAAAAATTAAACATTTTAGAGGTGTGTTTATGAGAGATGAACTACCCTCAAAGATACATAAATTTGAGTCGGGGATAATTAATTTAGATAGTAGCAGAGGATCAGGAAGTCATTGGACTTGTTATAAGAAAATTAAAAATAATGTACACTATTTTGATAGTTTTGGTAATTTACGACCTCCTATAGAATCTGTAAGATACTTTAGTTCTAATGGTGACTCAAAAGTACTGTATAATTATAACCCCTACCAGACTTATGATTCTGTAAATTGTGGACACTTGTGTTTAAGTTTTTTGTATTACTTTAAGGGTTAATAAAAAACGTCTACTAAACTACATAGTTTTTCATTTATCAGTGAACCGCTATATAGTAAACATGTCCTACACCTTTACCTTATCCGGAAAATCATCACTCCTTTCAGCAAACATCTATCCACCTATAGTGCTAAACGAGCTTGAGCAATATGATTTGGGGCTCATTAATTTCGAAAGTTACAACTCAATACCGAATGTGGATAGTTCAAATAATTTATTTTGTTTTAATGATGATAAAATTATAAAAATACCTGAGGGGTCATACGAAATTAAGGACTTGAATGATTTCCTAAATAAATACTCAAAGCAAACTTTAAAGGAGGAACAATTTGAAATAAGTATAACAGCTAACCATAATACCTTACAGTGTGAGGTTATATGCAATAAAAAGATTAATTTTGAAAAGGAAAATTCCATTGGAAGTTTACTAGGATTTGCAGGAAAAACTCTAGAGGCAGATAAAAAACATATATCTGAAAATCCGGTTGATATATTAAAAGTGAATGCTATATGTGTTGAGTGCAACTTGGTTATAAACTCTTATAATAACGGAAAAGCAGTGCACATGTTACACATGTTTTACCCCTCTTCTCCTCCAGGTTATAAAATTATAGAAAGACCCTCAAATGTGATATATCTACCAATCAGCACTCATTATATTGATGATATTTTACTTAAAATAACTGACCAAGATGGAAAACCCATCAATTTTCGTGGAGAAGTGGTCACGATTAGGCTGCATCTAAAAAAATCCGTTTAAAAATGGTGTTTTTGTATAATCATAATACTTTTGGTATTCCTTATGAAGAAATTACCGCCTTAGAGGAAAGTAATAAAATTTATAAGAAGAAGATTGATAGTGTACCACCATTTAGTAATAAACAGCTAGTCAAAGAGCTAACACCTGAAAATAGAGCTTTTTTAGTATCTTTAGGATTTAAACTAAAAGGACAATAACTACCATCATAGGCAAAAGACTTAAGAAATTTTGGTATAATTTAAAAGTACGTGTCAGTTGTGGTATAAGAAGAATATTTTTTTCAGTGCGGTGTAGTTTAAAGTGTTTTGAAAAAAATGAGTCGTAACATTCTACGAGTGGGTGAAAACGTGCTCTATGATAATTCGATTGTGAGTTACCAACTACACACTCATCAACCATATGCTTCAACCACCTTAAACAACAATGATGAAATTCGAATTCCGATACAAACTCAAGACATCTATACCCTGCCTAGTGAAAGTGTTCTTTACCTTGAAGGAAAAGTACTGAAAGATGACAATACTGCCAGTACTAATGTGCACTTTGTAAACAATGGTTTAGCACATTTATTTGATGAAATTCGTTATGAGTTAGGAGGGGTGATTGTGGACCGTGTTAGAAATCCTGGGATAACATCAACAATAAAAGGTTACTGCTCATTCAAGGAAAGTGATGGTAACACCCTTCAAAATGCTGGTTGGACACTTAAAGAAAATCCACCTATATTAGATGGTTCCGGTAATTTCAATATATGTTTACCCCTAAAAACCCTTATGGGGGTATTTGAGGACCATCACAAGATTATTTTAAATGTACGACAAGAACTCGTGTTGATTCGCAGCAATTCCGATTTAAACGCTTTAATTGAAACTGAGGATAAAAAAGAAAAATATAAGGTGGTGTTAAATAAAGTTCATTGGAAAATTCCACATGTTAGAGTGTCACATGATCAAAAATTACGCCTTTACAAGTATTTAGAGGGTAACAGAGATCTCAATATTAGTTTTCGAAGTTGGGAATTGCATGAGTATCCACAACTTCAAACTACCACTAATCACACATGGGCAGTGAAAACTTCAAATCAACTGGAGACACCACGTTTCATTATTATTGGATTTCAGACAGATAGAAAAAACTTGTTTAGTAAAAATATGAGCCGTTTTGACCACTTATCATTAACCAATTTAAAAGTCTATTTAAACTCCGAAGTTTTTCCATATGATAATTTAAATTTAGATTTTGATAACAATCAGTATGCTATTCTATATGAAATGTATGCCCAGTTTCAAAAATCCTATTATTACCACGATCAAAGCGAACCTTGTTTTCACCCGATAAGCTTTAAAAATGATGCTCCACTGGTAGTTATCGACTGCTCTCGACAGAGTGAAGACGTGCTCAAAGGTGGTGCAGTTGACATTAGAATTGAGTTTGAAACGAAAAAAGCTGTACCTGATAAAACTATAGCCTACTGTTTAATATTGCACGATCGACTTGTGAAATACAACCCTCTAACCAGTACCGTAAGGGTAGTTTAAAGAAGAAAAAAATGTTTATTTTGGATGTGCAAGGTTTCCAATACAAAGACACTGAATTTATATGTAAGGAAATAGCTATATTAAACACCCATACTAATGAAGTTCGGCACCATATCGTTAATTTACCCATGAAGTCCATCTGGTTACATCAAGACTTTAAACATCAAGCTGAATGGAATACAAACAAACTTCATGGTATAAATTGGGACACTTTTGATTTTAGTTATTTACCATTTGAAAACCTCGCTTTATTTATTAAGGATTTAATTCAAAATGAAACTGTGTTTGTAAAAGGAAATGAAAAAAAGTTTGGTTATGTAATTTAGTTAATAATAATGTTGTAGATTTATATGACTTGGGATGTCCCAATATTAAAAAATTAAAAAATTATTGTAATGATAAGTTTCACTGTGAAATGCATAATAATAATTATTTAAATTGTGCTAGAGAAAATGTAATTTTGTTAAATAGATGGTATTTAAATAAAAAGCATATTCAGTTTTAACCTTTTATTTTATTTTATTTTAACAAATTATTAAAAATTAAAAAAAAGCTTGGGTTTGTGTTAAAGGATCCTCTTCATCGAAGAGACTTATTATCTCTTCCATATTTGTATTTTTGTTTGTTGTTTGTTTTTCGGATACAGTGGATACCACACCCTTTCTGCCTCTTCTTCTTTGTGCTTGGGTGGTATCTACTGCTTTTGTAGATGTTGCTGCTGTTGGCCCCCCAGACGATTCTCCAACAGCTGTTATTTCCATCGGATCGGAGGGTGGTGGTGGTGGTAACACAGCCAAATTTTTTGTTGTCTCAATCTCCATAGGTTGATCAATATTAATTTGGTATCTTTCTATCGCTCGCTGTAGGATAGCAATTTCTTCATCATCATCCGCCTTTATTCGATAGTACTTCACTGGCAGCCTACCGAATTTTTTGTCTATGGTTTCTGTTCTAGGTGAATATGATAGTCTGACAAAGGCTTTATCACCTTTTAAACTTATCTTCTTTACTCCAAAACTGAAAAAATAATAACATCAAAATTAAGACAAATAAATTAAAATTCAATATAATTTCTTTGCTATTAAAAAATTAGGAATATTTTTTTATATAAATATTATCTTGGATTCATGTAAGGTTTTTAGTAATAATAAATTTTCTATAAAAAGTTAAAAGTATATAAAACTAAAATTTACTACTTTTTAGTTTCTTTTGTAAAAATTATCCTGTATTCGTTTAATAATCAATAATCTGTAAAAAATCAAAAGTACTTACTGAAAAAGATACTTCATGCAAACAAATACCATTTTCGGAGGGCAGTTAATGCGATCTAGAGTTGACACTACAAGTGTGCATGGTTGTGTTGCCATTTTTATTTTATTTTTTTCAAAACTAATAAGCACAAACTGTTAAACTGTTTGAATTGATTTTTGCTTTGATATTTGATGGAATTTATACCTAATTTTTAGCTAACATAAGCACTGCGTTGGTTATTTTTTAACAATGCTTGCACTTGTCCATAGGCGTTGCATTATTTAAAAGTTTATAAATTAAAGTGGGGGGATAGTTTTTCTCATAACCAAGATGACAGCGATCTTTCTGTAGGTTGGCTCCATCCTTTACATTTTAGCATCTTATATTTCCTTAATAGGGAGTTAATCAAGTAAAGTTTGGATTTAATACTGCTTGACCGTATTGTGACAGTATTACATAGAAAACTAACAACTGATCTCTCAAAATTGATATACTAAAGTCGAATTGAAAAATAAAGTAATTTGTTTTTTCTTTTAATAAAGACAGGCACTAATAAATCCAAGCTTTATTGTAATTAGTCCCTAATATATTGAATTTTTAGGTTACAATCTGTCATATTTTACTATTTTGACATATCACGTGACTTTTAAAGCAGTCAAATTATTTTTGTTGGTTTAAATTAATTAAATATATATACAATATTAAAGTAGCGTCGCCTATGACTACACCTAAAAAGTGCTGACCAATATGTTTTAGTTTAAATATAAAAAACACATTTTTGCTAAATAATACATTTTTATAAAATTTATTAAACATTATGTTTTGATTTGAATAAAAAAAAATGTCCATTTTTACAGACTAGTGGCGCTGGTTACATTGTATCAAATCATACGTCAGTCATATGTTTGTTATGGAATTTTCCGTTCTTTGATTATACAAGTGAAAATGAAAAGTTTTGCTAACTAAATTCCGAGCGTTTAAAATTAAACTCAAATGTCTTTTTGACACTTTTGACAGCAATTCTATGCACAATCAATCCATCCAACTGTTAAAAAAGTTAGGTTATCGTGAATCTGGCAACATGTGCTATACTTTCTTACATTTGTTACTTTAAAAATGTCCCTCGTATTCAAGAAGAACTTTCTTATCAAACCAATATTTAATTATATTTTGACAACGTATGAATTCATTCTGACAAAGACCGTTGTTCATAACATATCTTGCACAGTTGAATATTATAGAAAAAATGAGTTCCCAAAGTTTTGATGTGTTGGTGTCTGAGTCTGTAAAAAAGGTTGAACAGGTGAGTAGACTGGTGAAAACAAAAGAGGAATTTAATTATTGGATAGTTTTTCTTCTAAATTTAATTTCAACCGTAAAAAGTTGTGTAAAAAATAAACTTGATTGTGTACAAAACTTTTCTAAATTAGAATCGAATTTGGCACTTTTAAAACATTATTTAATATTACTAAAAAATAAAAAAAGAATTCATTTTGGCAAAACTAATAGGGTGAGGTCGGTCAAAAAAAATTTGGTTTGGGAAGATGTTGAAACGTGCTTTGGTGGTAGAATTACAACAGGTATTATCACTAATTTTACCATTAAAGACCCTAAGATTTTCTTTAAAAAGGCATTCATGAGTTTTTCAAGTCAAATTAAAAGTCACTTAAACATTCAATTTTAAAAGTTAATGTCATTTTTTCGGGGAATTTTATTAAATTACATGAAGGTACTACGCAAACTGATGTGAAGGCTTTTTCTACGAGAAACAGTATAATAGACCAAACAACAAATTTAAAAAAATGGTATGAGGAAAATGTTTCTCAAAAAATATTAACCAAGATGGAGGATTTTCAAGAGCGAGATTCTGGTTGGGCTCTGTATGAAATTCTCCATCTTAAGGTTAATATTAATAAACACACCCCAATCAACTGTGGTGATTCAACTTATGTTGAGTCACCGCAGTGGATTAAAAACACCAAGGGGGTGATCAATATTCAAAATAAAGATAATTATTGTTTTCTTTGGTCTATTGTGGCTGCTTTACACCCTGCTAAAACACACCAAGATCGTACTCTTTCATATCCTCATTTTTGTCAGGTGGGACTGAATTATAAAGGTTTTAAATTTCCTATGCGACTAAAAGACATTTCAAAATTTGAGAAACTTAATAATTTATCAATAAATGTTTTTGGAGTTGAAAAGAATGAAATCCTGCCTATCTGTTTAAGCAAATCAGATTTTTCCGAACGAATTAATTTACTTATTTTAACGTGTGGTGATGATGAGGTTGATAGTGAAAATGAGATGGATATAGATTCTGAAGATTTTGAAATTCTCCAGCCCAATAAAAGGATCTATCACTTTGCCCTAATAAAAAATCTTTCACGTCTTATATCAAGTCAGGTGGGTAGACAAAATAATAAAAAATGGGTATGTGATAGATGTTTAAATTGGTTTGTTTCTGAGGCAGTGCTGCAAAAGCATTATTTAGATTGTAAAAATTTAAATTTTACCAAACTAACTCTACCAAAGAAAAATGACGACATTTTGAAATTTACAGAATTTAAAAATAAAGAGCAAGTGCCTTTTACAATTTTTGCTGATTTAGAAAGTTTGTTGGAAAAAATTGACAACGATAATAAAAGTGCATCATCACCATCGAATACACAAAGAATTCAACACCATATTCCTTTTGCGATTGGGTATTATGTGAAATGTTCATATGATAACTCGCTCTCCTATTATCATCAAATTGTAGGAAATGATTGCATTTCACGTTTTACTCATGAGCTGAAAAGAATAGCAGAAAAATTGAGTAACATTTTTTCAAATATTGTTCCTTTAAAACCGTTAAACACTATGGAAAAGTTTGATTTTAATAGTGCAACCCATTGTCATATCTGTGAGAAGGCTTTTCAAGAGGGAGACAGAAAACATTTAGATCATTGTCACTTGACGGGAAAATATAGGGGAGCAGCTCATCCGGGTTGTAATTTAAATTTTAATGATTCACACAGTGTTCCTGTAGTATTCCACAACCTTTCTGGTTATGATAGCCATTTCCTTATAAAATCTTTAGCAAAGGAGGTAGAGGGTAGAATTCAACTTCTCCCTGTAAACAAGGAAAAATATATTTCGTTTACTAAATACATTGAAGGCACCAAAGTAAATTTTCGTTTTATTGATTCTTTTCGGTTTATGCCTTCCGCGTTAGACAAACTAGCTTCATATTTAGATGATTCCAAAAAGACAATTTTAAAAAGTTTTTATAAGGAAGAGGAAAAATTTAATTTAGTTACTCGTAAGGGTGTCCTGCCCTATGAGTATCTCGATTCTTGGGAAAAGCTACATGAAACTGTTCTTCCTCCTAAAGACGCATTTTATAGTACTTTGGAAGGAAAAGGTGTTTCAAATGATGAATACAAAAGGGCACAAACAATTTGGAATACCTTTAATATTAATTCGCTTCTGGAATATGCGCTTTTTTACATGAAAATTGATGTAATTTTGTTATCTGAAATAATGAGCTCGTTCCGTGACATCTGTCTCTCCACCTATAAACTTGATCCGCTTCATTATTTTACCAGTCCAGGATTGGCATTTTCAGCCATGCTTAAACAGTGTAAAATAGAGCTACAACTTTTGACTGATGTTGATATAATCATGTTTATAGAAAGAGGGATAAGAGGTGGAGTTTCACAGTGTTCAAACAGATATGCCAAAGCCAACAATAGGTACATGGGAGAGTCATACAACCCCAATAAGGAAATATCATATTTAATGTACTATGATGTTAATTCACTTTATGGCACAGCTATGACTTTACCATTGCCCTATGGTGGTTTTGAATGGGTTTATAACAATTCATTCACTGAGGAGGATATATGTAATATTTCAGATGATAGTCCCATAGGGTACATTTTTGAAGCAGACATTTCATACCCTGCTAACCTATTTGAAATACATAAAGACCTTCCTGTCTGCCCTGAACATCGAGTGCCACCTAATTCAAAAAGTAAGCTACCCAAACTGATGACTACACTTTACAATAAAGAGCGATATATCATCCATTATCGTAACTTGAAACAGGTCCTTGGTTTGGGTTTAAAAATTAGAAAAATTCATAGAGTCCTTAAATTTAAACAGTCTCAATGGTTGAAACCCTATATTGAATTAAACATCCATATGCGTCAGCAAAGTAAAAATGAATTTGAGAAAAACTTTTACAAATTGATGATTAATTCAGTATTTGGCAAGACTATGGAGAATGTTCGAAAATATAAGGATGTTAAGTTGGTAACTCGATGGTCGGGTCGTTTTGGTGCGCAATTCTATATTTCAAAACCTAGTTTTCATAGTTTAACCATATTTGATAAAGATATGGTTATTATTGAAATGTCTAGAAACAACATTATTTTCAATAAGCCCATATATGTAGGATTTACAATTTTGGACTTGTCAAAAACTTTTCTTTATGAATTTCACTATAACTATATTAAAACGAACTTTGGAGATAAAGCCCTTTTGCTATATACGGACACAGACAGTTTAATTTATAACCTACATGTTGATGATATATACAAACATATGAAAACTGACATTGACAAATTTGACACATCTGACTACCCACCAGACAATATTTTTAACATGCCATTAAAAAATAAAAAAGTTTTGGGGCTCATGAAAGATGAAAATAATGGTGCTATAATGACAGAGTTTGTAGGATTACGGTCTAAAATGTATAGTGTGAAGATTTTGGAAAATAAGAGCGATTTGCAAAATCTTCAAACTAAACTTGAGCAGAAAGGTCTTTCATTAACAGAGGTTCAGGAACAATGTTTAAATTTAAATATTAGTAAAAGGGCAAAGGGTGTAAAAAAGGCTTCACTTAGAAAAATTACATTTAATGACTATCTTGAGTGCCTTTTTAAAAATAAAATCACAGAGATCTCTCAAACCATGATCCGATCTCACAAACACGAAGTGTACACAATCAAACAAAAAAAGATTGCTTTAAGTCCTTTTGACGATAAACGTCAACTATTACCCCACTCCACCAACACAGCACCATGGGGCTATCCAATAACTTAAATAAATCTTAAATTTAAACTAGTCTACAGAATCCTCTCAACTTGTTCAGACATCGGACACTGTGTGTCTAGGAACTCATTAAACTAGGTAAGTAAACAACCTAAAAAAAAATTAACACCTAGAAGAAAAAAAAATGATAAATAAAAAATCTGTAAAAAATTATACTTACCATTTAATTGTTATTTCAGTCTAACCGAGATACCACCACAACAATGAACAAGAAATCATCACATCAAAAAACAGAAAAAGACAACCTAGAAATTTATCAAGCTACAAATAAAACATCACCACAAGGATGGCAGAAGAAAAATAACATAAAAAAGACTGCAGAATGTGTGACAACCAAGCAACTTGGGTTTCTGGACCAGATGGATAGTAGTAGTAGTAAAAATGTATGTGTTTACTGTAAAAGAAACGTTTGTTTCTGTCAAAACTATTCACATTGCAATATTGGCACTAGGCTTTGTTCTAGTTGTAAGCAAATGTTTTGTTTTTGCAAGAAATCAATTGAACATCATAAGAACATAGAAAAATATTACACAGTAAGAGGTGAACAAGACCTATTTTGCTATGAGCAAATATCTCCTTCTCCTCGTTAATATATGTTTAAAATTAAATAAATTAAAAATAAAATATTTGAATTATATTTTCTTATTTTTTCAGATCCAAAAGACATGTATCCTGTGTCGTGCACAAGTACCAAACAACTTTCGGATATGCAAATTTCGTTTATTGGAATCTGCAATCAAATACCCAGAAACAAGAAAATTGGCATGCAGAATTTTTCAACAGAAATATAATTATAACATCAAGTTTGACTAATTTTTATATTTTTTCTTTCACTATTTTATTTTAATAAAAAGACTTACCAAATATTATTTAATAAATCACTTATTGTTTTTCTTTGATACCCTATCCTCTTTTTGACTCATTTTATATAAAATTTATTTTGAAAAAAAATGTGTTATATCAATCAAAAATGCTTACTATAAACTATAAACAGCTCCCCAGTGTACAAAATTATTACAAAAGTTGCATCTTATTTTTGCTAATTAGATAAAATAGGAACATGTGTGGGGTCACTAAGGTTATCCGATAAGATACTCGTGCAGTCATTTTTTAGAAATTATTTTATTTTTTAACCAACAATTACCTAGCTAAGGCCTTTTTCACATTAGGACTTACCTAGCTCAGGCTAAGCGAGTGAAGTGGCTATCTTACTGGCTGGCACCTAACTCATTGCCAATAGGGCCTTTCAACAGCCAAGGCCTTACCTAGACCAGGCGAAGCTAGTGAAGTAGCTAGCTTACTAAAAAAACCACCTCATTTTACCTACTCCCTCATTGACCAATAGGGCCTTTCAACAGCCCAGGCTAAGCAAGTGAAGCGGCTAGCTAACTCATTGCCCAATAAGGCCTTTCAACAGCCTCTGGTTGTTACGTCATTGCTGACAGCTTCTTGTACGCTTCTTTTGCCCGAAGGTCATACCAAGTTCACTTCTTCAGCAGCAGGTCATCCACTTCGGAGAAGTGGATGGCATGGTTACCAATTGTATTAGAACCTCCACTACTACACTACTTTTGCCACATCAACTTTACAGAATACTCGTATAGATTACGATTTGTTTGCAATAGAAGGGGAATTTAATTGTTTTTTTAATAAGCTTTATATCTTAAGAACTAAAAAATATATTGTTATTTTTGTAATTACTAAAAAAGTAATAAATATTCAAGATTGGGCAAGGAAGTTTTAGACAAAGGAATTTATAGAATATTTTTGCTTTTATACTCCCCTCTATCGATTGGTGATGCATCACTCAGTATTAAATCGCGGGGTGTTTGCCTAGAATTTGAGTAGGAGGGCTTGTGTGATGTCATAAATCCAAGATGGCGGCTGTTTTCATGTGTTTTCACAAACTTTGACGTATAACTTTCGCTAAATTAGTTTCACCCAAAAACTGTAAATATGTTTTTTATTAGCAAGAGACAACCAATTCTTACGCAAAAGAAATTTGCTTTACATACTAACAGAGATAAAAAGAAAATTCAGGTAAAATAGTTACTGTTTTTTTGTATTTAAAAAAATAATTATATCTTTGTTAGTTTTTAACATATACAGCTAATTTCTTCAGCATATTAATTGCTGTTCTCTTGCAAACAAAAAATGTATTTCCAGTTATTCTGTAAGACTAATTTAGCAAAAGTTATAAGCCAAAATTTGTAAAAATATGAAAATTGCCTCCATTTTGGATTTATGACATCATATAGGCTCTCCTACTCAAATTTGAGACACCAGGCAAAATAAAATTGAGTGATCCATCTTTAAACGACTGACGGTACTAGGAAACTTTCTTGCTCAATTCTGAATTTTTATAATTTTTTTAATATTTAAGAAAATAACTATATGTTCTTTAGTTCTTGAGATACAAACTCATTAAAATGATAAGAAAATTTTTGTTCTATTTAAATGCTAAAAGTTAAGATTTGTAAAAAAACATGGGAAAATTCGCAATTTTGGATTTATTACAAATTTGAGCCAAATACCTGGCGACTTTATATTAAGTTATCCATAACCAATCGATTTGGGGTAGTCTAAAACTTCCTAATCTTTTTTCAGGCAAAAAAAGTTACTATTTTTTTGTATTTTAAAAAAAATTAATATCTTTGTTAACTTTCAAGATATATAAAGCTAATTTCTTCATTCTTTTAATTGTTGTTCTATTGCAAAAAAATAAGTATTAACGGTTTTTCAGTAGAAGTAAGTTTGCAATAAGCCAAAGTTTGTGAAAAAACATGAAAAATACCGCCATCTTGGATTTATGACGTCACACTGGCCCTCTTCCTCAAATTAAAGGCAAACACCCGGTGATTTCAAATTGAGATTACCAATCTAGCGTGGTTAAAACAAATCTTCTACAACTATCCCCCGGGATACCATAATATACCTAAAGTTCCGAGCTACCTACAATTTCCTGCCAAACCTACAGTAATTCCAGATTTTATGAAAAATTTGGACAGAACAGGACTGCACGGTTGCTCGATCTTCTCTAGAAATGCTTGAAATCCCCCAAACGCATCGAATTCGGGAGAACCTGTAGAATTTACCAAATAATTACTAAATTTTTTGTTAACGATGTGATTAAATGAGAGCTCAGTTATTAGTAAAGATAGCGATCTACGGTATTCACCCTTTTGTGTCCCTCTTTGACCTTTTACAAGGACATCAGTGCATCGCATCCTTGGCTGTTCAAAATTGTGTAATTTGCCATCAGCAGGAAGTATCTTTTAGATGCGACCAAAGAACAAGCCGTTAGTTATTTCAATATCATATTATTTAATTTTTAACCTATAATGCGTTCAACTCTTAGTTAAAGATTGTCTGTTTGCATATTTGAATTTCTTCATCTTGATGAGATATTGTCAGGTTAACAAAAAGCATGCATTTAAATGTATAATATACATGCAAAGTACTTCCTGCGAAATTCAAAAGGAATATTATGAAGCATATGAATTATTTATTATTTATCATAAGGATTTTCTGTAGGTGGGTATTTGTTTGTTATTTTATGGGCTTTAATAGTGTTGTTTTAAAAAACCTACTAGATGCAAAGATTTGCTTTATGTTCATTATTTGCTAGCTACTTTTTCGCAGCCATTTTTTAGCAGCGTACTTAATACTTTTAATATAAGATAATAATAACAAAATTAAGGTAATTGACTATTCTTTCAGAATTACTAAACTGCCACTTGATCACAACAGTAAACCAACTACTACTACTATGTCGGTTTAAAACGTTTTTCTAAGTTATCCGACGCCTATTCTCGACCTCCTTCGATCCTGACAATCATCTTCCGTCAGGTTTTTTTGGATTGACTGTTGACATTCCAGTTTAGGCCGCCCTCTTTTTCTGCGCCCTATTGGTTGCCATTCTAGGACCTGCTTTGGTAATCTTTCGTCGTTCATCCGTTGTACATGGCCGTACCATATCAGTTGTCTGTTAGGGATGTCATCCATTATGCTTCCCTCGATTCCCATTCTTTCTTTTATGATCTCATTTTTTATATGATCTGTTCTAGATATTCTCATTGATCTTTTTATTGCATCCATTTCGACACTTTCCATTTTTGCTTTGTATTTTTCTGTTACGCGACAAGTCTCTATTCCATACAACAGCGTGCTTTTCACCATTGTTCCGTATATGTTAAATTTTACATTCTTTTTTATCTCTCTGCTCCATAAAATACTGTTAAGACAACCAATAACCTTTTTTGCTTTTACTATTCTTTTTTCCAGTTCTTTAAAGTCTGTTCCTGTCTTATCAAATTTGACACCCAAGTATACATACTCATTGCATGGAGATATTGTTTGTCCATTGTCTAGTTCTAACTCACTTGATTCGTTTCCCATACATTGTCCAGGTTCACTGTTAACCCCCACTTTTGGTATTCTTCCGTTAACTTTCTCATCATATACTCCATGTCTTTTTTATCATTAGCTACAATTACTTGGTCAGCCAACTGTAGTGTGTATATCGTAAATCGGTCGATAAGTTGTATTCCCATGCCGTGTAATTTACGTTTCCAGTTTTTTAGAGCTAGTGCGATATATATTTTAAAAAGAGTTGGAGAGATAGAGCATCCCTGTTTTAAGCCTTTCGTTACCTGGAATTCTTTTGAAAGTCGATTTACAATTTTAATTTTAGATTTTGACCCTTTGTAAAGTTCTTTTATCGCTTTTATATATGTATGATTGATATTAGTTTGTTCTAACAATGTCCATAATTTTTCTACTGGAACGGTATCATATGCTTTTTGTAGGTCCAAAAAGGTAACATGAATCTCTATATTTCTGGCACTCCTTTTCTCAATTACTTGTTTAAGACAAAAACATTATCACTACAAGATCTGCCTGCACGAAACCCACTTTGCTCTTCTTCTTCTTGTTCATGAAAATCATTCTCTATTAGGTCTACTAAAAATCCTACCGTACAATCTACTTAGAGTACTGGTTACTGAAATTCCTCTGTAGTTGTTGCAATCCAGCTTGTTTCCTTTTTTATGTATTGATGATATGAATGCTATTTTCCAATCATCAGGTACCGGATGTCCGTTTATGCATTAATTGATAATGTATGTGAGATTTTCTAGAAATTTCTCTGATTTATATTTGAGTATTTCAGCGCATATTCCCCCAGGTCGGCCAGCTTTTCCGGATTTAAACTTTTTAATAATATTCTTTATCATTTCTTTTTCGATAATTACTTCCCCTGCATATACTTCTATGTCTTTTGTAAGTTTATGTAAACCAACTAACATTCGAAATATAAAGAGCTGAAAGATCGCTGTATTTTCATTCCAATCGCTCATGAAATATTATGGCCTTGGGGTGCTGAAACTGATCCGAAAGACCTCTTGTGATCATTCTCTTAACTTTATTACACAAAAATCAGTTTAACTGTCCAAAGAGGTGATGCGGCGTCGCGTCGGTGGTTGGGGCCATTCAGGAGGAGCAGAGTCTTAATAAAAAATTTTATTTCTCAAAATATATAAAAAATATGTGATTCTATTTTTCCTTTTTTTGATATTTTTGTTACTTATTTTGAATTTTATATTTTTTAATTTTTATAATTTATTATTTCCGATTTTACAAACCTCTTAAAAAACTATATATGAACTTAAAAAAACGCTAATATTCATTCCTCTTTAATAACGATTGACATCTCTAAAATTTTTAAACCGGGACAAACACGAGTAAAATTTCGGACAATCCGAAAAATATTTTTTTTTAAATAAAACTTTGATGGTATCTTTTTTGTTTTAAACATCTTGGTCTGTCTGTGGTTACCTAAAAACTGCGATATTTATGAGAATCAGTTTAATTAATTCATATTGAAAACATAATTTTTCGGCAACGTTTTTTGATAATAAAGTATGAGTTATCAAATACCAAATTGCAAATAATGCAAGACCCTAAAACTAGAAACAAGAAGTGAAATTAAAGAAAGAAAATAAGAAAAAAGTTTTTCTGTCTTAGGCCGGGACTTGAACCCGGAACCTCTTGCTCTGTACGCAAACATTCTAAGCATTCTTCGGTAGTTCAATGCTTAGAATGTTTGCGTACAGAGCAAGAGGTTCCGGGTTCGAGTCCCGGCCGAAGGCAGAAAAACTTTTTTCTTATTTTTCTTTCTTTAATTTCACTTGTTGTGTAAATTATGAGTTGCTAAGGAACCAAATAAAATATATTTTAAATTAAAACTTAAACAAATATGGAAATGTTCAGGAAAATCAGGAGTGATCGTAACCATACTTTAATATTTATTCGTAAGTGATTTTATGAAATATTGTTTTCAAATCAGAAAAGAAAAAATATTATTAATTACACTATTATTATTATCTCAGGCCAGTTATAACCAATTACCAAAACATTGTTGTAAAATGCGTGTGTGTTGCGTTTTTCCATCTACTTGTTATGACGGAACATTCTTTGCAGGAAGAGAAAGATTAATTTTTTATTTTAGGCCTATACAATTATGCAGAGATTATAGAGGATCGAAATAAAAAAAAACAAAAAATAACTAAATTATAATAGTTATTTACCTAACAAGTGCGGAAAGTGATACTTTACGGCATGCATCAGCCCGAATGAGTCGCCAGCGGAGTTTGGGCAAGCCGAAGTAAGAACTAAAAATGCAAAACAATATGAATAAGGTACAAAACTACCGTATTCTCATTTTATGTTAATCAGACCGGTCCATAACATATTGACAAGCGGACCAAACCGCGATATTCTGTGGACTGGGTGGACTGGCGGTAAAATAATTGCTCCTTTTTGCATCAAAACAGTAGTATTAACCCCCTCCGCTTCCTCCACGTTTCCATTGTAACGCGGGCCGCGATATGGCTTACGACCCAAAAAAGGCGAGCGGCTATCGATTCATCCTTTCGTACTTAATCATGTCGGCAGGCGCGAGGCGGTCAGATCCAGTGTCGGAGCTGAACTTAAGTCAAGGTATACATCGAGGCATTTATTTATTTTCTTTGAGGAGGCGGGCGCGGCCTTGCTCCCTTAAAAAGGAGTTTCTGTTTACAAAACATCTCGCTTTGTTTCGTAGGCATTCCTAAATCCACGTTTGATAACTATTTGGGCCAGGTTAGAGTAGGTAAAGTAGCAGACCACTAACTAGCAATGTCAGCTAAACGCACGTAGACCTTCCGGTCCATTTTGTTGAAAATAGTATCACGAAAATGTTAATAAGTCTGGCTAGCGCGCCTAGATCTATGTCCCTCAGATCTTCTAGATCTTGAAAGCATCGAAGATATAGAGCGCCACATATCGTCTTGTGCCACAGCATTTACAGAGCAGATGTCTTATGTTCTTAGGTTCCTCCTCGGCCCTTTAACTATAGTAGTAGTTACTTGCCGGTATGTTTAAATGAGTGTCATGTGCTAAAAGAGGAAGTCACCTGTAATAAGCGAAGTCAATTTTCCCACTTTCCGTTTTGGCCATATCTGCCTTGAGATTCTGCAAGTTTCTAACGCTACCTGTCTTCTCTCTGCTAGCAATGCTACAGAATTGTTAATGGAGGAATTGTCCAGGCTCACTAAGGTGGTCTCCGTATTGTCAATTTTGTTACCATCCTCGACTATACCTGTCCTGGCTAGTCTTAAGGGGCCTACAGACACGCGAGCATTTCTTGAGATTAGTACGCGCGAACTAATCTCTGCATACATGTACGTTTGGTGGAATTGCCTACACACACGAAGACAAAATTAAACGTTCTAACATAAACACGATATTATCAATGCGTTTTGCCCAGACACCGAGAGATTTGCTCGCGTACATCGTGCGCGCGAACTAATCGAGAGATATTTTAGGCGGATATTGTCTACACACGAAGAGATTAGTATGCGCAAACTTGTACGCGCGTACTAATCTCTAGAAATGTTCTCGTGTCTGGCTCCTTTAGTCTATCGGTCCTTATTACCCTGTACGCCACCTCATGTAAACTTTTCTAACATCTTCAAGTAAGGTACGAGTTAGTGCTATGAATAAAAGTCTGGGGAGGAGGGTAATGTTAAAACGGTGATCGTAAATAAGTGGACAGGAAAAAAACAAAACGAAAGTATTTGCAGAGGAAAGATATCCATACAGAAAAAAGCGCAAAGAAAAAGCAATATTTTGTAATGCATTATTTTGTAGCAGAGCTATTTTGTAGCAGCACGATTCTGTAGAAGCGCTATTTTGTGCCAGCGCTATTTTCTAGTAGCGCTATTTTGTAAGGCTCCATTTTGATTAGGCGCCATTTTCTGGCAGCATTTTGTAACAGGGCTATTTTGTAGGGCGCTGTTCTGTAGCAGAACCGGCTTTCAAAATGTACCATTTTTGAAAGTTGACAAATTAATATTGCAATATTAATATTTTTTGCTATTTACTCAAAGTTTCGGGGATCTACGACCAAACAAATCACGCATAAAAACATACACATAAATAGGTAAGTCTGGTCAAATGTACAGACCGCTTTTCTCATTTTATGTGTCGGTTTTATTATTATTTTAGTTTAGTTAGTATTTCGTGTGTGATTTTTACTGTGCGCCTTTTCCTGCACGCTTATTTCGGGGATTCTGATATATTCCTTTATAGGAGATATTCACAAAAATATTTTTTTTAGCCTTTAATTTAACTGTAGTTTTGGACTTTGGGGGTGGTCCCCTCCCCACTTAAAAAGTCGGTGGTTCTACATGAGGGTTAAAATATATCGATGCTTCTGGATTTTTTTTCAACAGACCGGTTTCAATTTTTTTCTAAATCTGTTGGCCTAACGGGGCGCAAGATTAATTTTACATTCTGGCAAGTGTAATCAGCGGATAATAAATAACGCCACCCACCGGGAGGCCGACGATTTTTTATAAACATGGTTGTCGAATCCGGCGTGACACCGATATTCGATTGTCTGCTAAATTATTTTTTTCTTGACTACCAGCATCACAATAAGAATAAGGCAGTATCCAATTCGCGGTTAACATGGCCAAGTATTATGTATTTGTGTTCTTCACCTACATTCAGAGATCCTTTTTGCCTCACGAAGTTTCGCTCTTAAATTTGCATTAATACATACAATAAAATATATTTTGTCTTATACAAAATAGAAGTAAATAAATCTCTGATAAAACTAACATATTTCTAGCTTTTTGTATCTATACCGACTACTTAGCTCAACTCCAAGAAAATTCTTGTCTTCTTTCTGGGAAAAACCTTTCTAGTTTGAAGAAATTTTCATTCAAATGCTGCTTTATTATGAAATTTTGATTAAAAAAATTAAGTTTTGCATTTCTTTTGATTTAGTCTTGTCAACCATGGGCGCACCCAGGGGAAAGGTGGCTCGGGGAATGGGCCCGCCCCCCCCCAAACCTAAGCTTTTTTGTATATATTTTTCATATATTTTATAAGTAAGAAGATAAAATACGACATCATGAAGCCCCCCCCAAGACACATTCCAAGGTGCGCCACTGTATTAATTATATATTCAATATTTATTTAGTCAACGCTAATTAGTATATGTAGTTCTATTTAAATCTAACTATATTAAACTTGTAACTAAACTCTAAAATATTACTAAACATACCAAAGATTAAAACCAATAAGTATTTGTACTTAATTTTAGTCGAAACGTGAGAGAATGGTCATATGGATTTTTAACGATAAGCCTCTCAGCTATATAGATTTTTTCATAATATACTAGAGATCACTGTATATAAAATACAATATACAGGTAGCAGCTGAATACCCGTACTCCTCCGTTTTCCAAATACTGTCCGGCCAGAATAAAATGAGGTGCAAAAGAGACGGCTCAACCGAATCTATCTCCCTCTGTTTACAGCACTTTTGGCTTACTGGGTGGTCTTCACTTTTAGCAAATTTACCATAAATAAAATGTTAATATTACAAGAAAACACGGTACTCGTCTGAAAGGTTTAACGAAATAGACTCCGGCCCATTCACACCATTTTGTTGGGCTTCTATTGTTATCGCTGGGCTCAAACAGGATGACTAGGCACGTTTCATATACATTCTAAAATTAAAAAACAAACAGTGGTGTATCATTTACACTTTTTTAATTTTTTAATAAAACTGTGTGGAGTGCCAGTTTTGAAGATATAACGAATGGTTTTAGATTTTTGCAATTTTTAGAAAGTTGATTGGTATTTTTTTGATTTCTAGATTCGTACGCACACCTACCTAATGAAATAGTAGTACCTAATAATGATAAATTAAAAAATTATAGTACGCCACTGGACAGAGAAAGATAACGCTATTTGAAGCCATCTCTTTTGTGCCTCATTTTGTTTAGGCCGGACAATAAGATAGCATTCAGTGAAATTTTATTGCTCTAAACAAAAATATAAGTAAAGTAACTAAAGCTTTCCATCAGTGACAGCTCGTGAACTGTAAAACTGGGAGGCGCTAATGGCTTAATCGTAGGGGTTCTGGAATTTTTCTTTAAATTGTGGACCAAAATACCACATTGTTTTAAAAAAAAACTGAGATATACTTCTTACCGTGAAAAAATACTCAAAAAAACACAAATTTAAATATGATTTAAATGCTGACATTGTTTTTAATTTTCCTTTACTGTAACGTTAATATTAATCAGACTGGTCGTAAAATCATGGCACCTTTTTTGTTGCATTAACACAACGGTGTGTCTCCCCTACCTTCCCACTCCGTTTCCATGGTAACGCGGGCCGCAATATGGCTTGCGGCCCGACAAACCCGAGCGGCTAGCATTAATCGATTCGCAATTATTTGTGTCACCAGTCAGAGATGAACTTTATTCATAGTATGCGTCGAAACAAAAGTAATTAAAAATCAAACAAGTTTTCGCGGCTAATCGGGTAAAAAGTTTTTGTTTCTCTCATATTTTTCCGTGGGTAGCTCGAAAGCTTAACCTCACAGGGGTCCAAGATCTAATGGACCGTTCGTCCTTATGGAACTTCTCAGAACTTTGCTTGGTCAATTTGACACCTTTGCGAAGTTAATCAGACCGTTTTGTCTCTCATCCTACGTCTGTAGTTAGAAAACCCTCGCAAGAAGCGCCATCTACCGAGATATGAGAGAAACTAGAAAATAAGCAGACGAGTATAAACAGCTATATATATCGATCAATGAAAAAAAAAAGAAACCATCCGTGACCTACGACAGCACTTCTGCCTTTCAGGCCAGATCAACGCTGATAAGCATTTTTGGCCACCTTTAGACGTGAGCGTCAATCAGCGGAATTTTTAAGCCAAATAACATAAACGTAAATTACAGAAAAACAAAAATACCTTTTGTAACGTTCTTGTTATGATTGTATGTCGTTGTTTAAGATGTTAAATTGATAAATAAAGAAGTGACATTGTTTGATAAAATTGTAATCAATCAGAACTGACTAAAGTCACAAACATCAAAACTATAAGTGAACTGATAAATAAAACAATACAAAATGTTGGAAGGACACTACATTCCTCCCTGCTCTTCATTAGACAAAATCTTTCATCCAATGTGGAGTACTGGTGTGACGTCTAGGCCGACCAGGAACTGAACAACTTGTCTTGGACTCAGGTTCGTTCATCTCATGAGAAGTGGAAGGCGAAATCAATGCTGGACGTTGGATGGGGTTTTGCACAAATGGAATACCATTTTCTTCCAACTGGTCTGGATCAAAATTGTTAAGATGATTTTCATTTTCTTCTAACGGCATAGGATTGATGTGGCTTTCATCGCTATGCTGGGTATCTTCATTTTCAGCTTTGTTGAAAATATAATCAAATCTGGAAACAGGTTTCACAATTGGCTGAAGGGGAGATGGAGAAGCTCTGGATCTGGATTCAATTTCCTTGGCTACTGTTGGGATGAAAATCTTGAAAAATGAAGAATTTCTCTCAATGTTCTTTCCATTCCTCTGTGCAACAATCTTGTCACCAAAGATTTTAACAATCCTGAATGGTTCCGGATCATAAAAGGACGTAAGCGAGTTTTTTCTCAACTGTTGACAGAGAACCAAATCTCCAATTTTGAACTCATGAGATTTGCAATTTCGTTTCTTATCAGCATACTCCTTTTGTTTCAACTTATTCCGTTTGTCTGCTTCTTGTATTTCATTGTTATTTCCGTGCTTCTGCTTATCAAGAATAGATGGAAAACATGTTCTTACAGGTCTGCTAAACATGAGTTCACAAGGCGTCTTGGATATCGTGGAATGAGGAACGCTGCGATAGTTTGCAAGGAATTCTTGCAACTGCGAATCAAATTGGCTAGTCTCCAAATTAGCACAAACTAAAGATTTCTTGATAGTTTTTACAAATCTTTCAACCATGCCATTAGCTTCAGGCCAATACGGAGTGATTTTTCGATGAAGTATCCCATAAGACTCAAGAAAATCTTTGAAATCTTTTCCGTTGAAAGGTGGACCATTATCAGATTTGACAATGAGCGCTCTTCCGAATAACGAGAAGTATTTTTTAAGTATTGGTTTAACTGCCATGAAGGAAGTGGAGTTCACAACTTCAGCTATTGGATATCTGGAGTATTCATCAACCATTAAAAATATGTATTTTCCGTTTGGAAAAGGTCCAGCAAAGTCAACATCTAACTGTTCAAAAAGAGTTCCATGAAGTTCTGAGCTCTGTATCGGACTTCTTGAGACATCGGGTGTTACAGCTTGACATGCAGCACAGCTACGGACATAGCTTTCGACCATACTATTAATATTTGGAAACCAAATTTTTGTGCGTATCAGCTGTTTTGTTCTCACAATGCCTAAATGACCTTTGTGCGCTAGTTTTACAGCTCGTTCACGAAGAGATGTTGGAAGAATTATCCTTGTACCCCTAAGTAAGATATTTCTGTACAACGTGATTTCTTGTATGATATTTTTGAATAGTTTGAGGTCTTCATCACTACATGAATAATAATTTGATGAATTATCAATTATACTGGAAAGTTTCTGTAAGGTCTTGTCTTTTACTGTTTCTTTTTCTACTTCATCCAAGGTCATTGATTTCGGAAGGCTGCAAGAAGTCTCTCTCTCTCGATCTGACTATATCTTTGTTCTATGGATGATAATGCACGGCTTCCATACGCAATGATGTTATTTTTGTTGTTATCTCCTTGTGAAAGAATGGCACCAACGCCATTTGGACCAGCATCGACGTGTAGCTGAGTTGGCTTCGAAATGTCATAATATGAAAGGTTTTTTAAGTTCATAAGTTTATTTTTCAGATCTTCAAAAACTTTTTGGTGTGTTGAAGTCCATTTCCATTCTGCTGAACTTAAAGTGAGATCTCTCAAAATTTTTGTTTTAGATGCAAGATTTGGAATGAACTTTCCTACAAAGTTGATCATACCAAGTAGACTTCTAACTTCGGATGGATTGGTAGGTGATTGCATGTTTACAAAAACCTCTACTTTTTCTGGATCAGTATGGATACCGTCAGAAGAGAATACATATCCAAAATATTTGATTTTAGATTGATTAAAGATTGATTTTTGTTCATTGATTGTTAGATTAGCTTTTTCGAGTCTGGTAATAACTTTCAAAAGAGCTTTATCATGGCTAGCTTGATCCTCTCCAAAAATCAAAATATCATCACTGAAATTAATGACACCATCAATGTTTGATAGAACTTGTCTAATTGTATTTTGAAAAATTTCAGCAGCTGCGTTTATTCCAAAAAATAGTCTTTTGTATCGGAAAAGACCGATGTGCGTAGAAAAGGTTGTTAGATGTTTAGAAGTTTTGTCAAGAAGCAACTGATGATAACCATCTTTCAAATCCAATTTGCTAAAAACTTTTGCATTGTTCAAAAGTAATACTAGGTCATCGATTGTTGGTGTCAAATGACGTTCTCTTTTGATAGCTTTGTTTGCTGATCTCATATCTACACACATTCTAATTTTTGTTGGATCAGATTTTGGTACGACTACAATAGGAGATACCCATGGAGTAGGACCTTCAGCGGGTTCTATGATGTCCTGATCTAGGAGCCTATTTATTTCAGCTTCGACTTTTTCTTTCATATGAAATGGTAAACGTCTATGCTTTTGCGCAACCGGATGAACAGAATCATCAACATGAAGTTTAACCTCAAATTGATTGAATTTTCCAATACCTTTCACAACATTCGGAAAATTCTGTTTGATATACTCTGAATCAATTACTACTTTGTTATTGCTTAAGCTAAATTTAATCAGATTCAATCCATGTGACGCTTCATAGATTAATAATGGTTCGGCATTGCCTTCTATAACATAAACGTCTGCAGTTATAGATTGATCTCGATATGAGAAAAATCCGTGAAATTTGCCAACTACAGGAAGATGTTGTTCTGAATTGTAAGGACATATCAATGAAGAATCTTGGAAAAGTTTAACATTTGATAAACTATTGAAGATGTTCTTGTTAATAATGTTCACTGAGGATCCTGTGTCAACTATGAAATTTTGACTAATTCCATTTAGATTTAACGTAACTCGGGGAAGAGTTGAGATTTTGTTCAGTTTGTAAACAGTGAAAGAGGAATCTGAATCAGAGCCTACTTCAATAGCGTTGATACGTTTGTTAGTACTACTGTTTTGGTTCGAGCTTGCTAACTGAATACTATCATTGTTTTTAGAAGAAAGGCACATCTTACTAAAATGACCCCTTTTGGTACAAGAATGACAAGTTACATTTCTGGCTGGACATGACTTAAGTCCAGTTTTATGCCAACTGTTTCCACAATAAGAGCAAATGTTGTCATCTTTACCTGATGATGATGGTTTATCTTTATAGCTCGTGTTTATCACCCTGTTCCGGTTCACCATAACTTCTGTCTCGCTTTGTTGGGATGCTTGCATCTGGTGTAGATGGACTTTTGTAGTTTCCAACAGCTTGGCTTTCTGCAGTAGTTGTTCCAAGCAAACGTTCTCTGTTAGTGCATACTTGCGAAGATCTTTGTTCCTAGTTTTTGAAACAATTTGACTTTTAATTTCACGTTCTTTATCAGAAAATTGGCAGTTTTTAGAAAATGAAAGTAGCCTGGCGTAAAATTGATCCGTAGTTTCATGCTCAAACTGGTGTATCTCCCTAAACTGATATATTTCAAAGTCTACATTGATTTTAGGAGCAAAATATCGATCTAATTTTCCTTTCGCTATAATGTATGGAGACTCCTCAACAGTAGTTTCATTATTTGTCGGTAAATCCGGTAATGAACTGTATAAATCATTGAGTTGTATAACGCCCTAAAAGGGCGTTAGAGACGGAAAGACAAGGCATTTTTTATTGACCCTATCCAATTTGGTTCCTATGGTCGGGTATTTCTTTTACAATAAAAACAGAGATAGACATTATTGAACATGTGAAACGGACAAAGATAGGGTGATTTTGCATGCTAATAATACCCTAGATAATATAAGGGTACTTTTATCTCTTTCACACTGACGGCATAAGTGCGACAGAAAAGCAGCTGGCTACCTTTAATCCACCTGCCGTATTTTGAGTGATTCTACCTGTTAGTCCGTGTATACAGGGAAAACTGATAGACAATGTTGTCTAAGTACGGAAATGATTTTTTTTGAATTTTGTGCGGGAATATTACAAAAAGAAATCTTAAAACGTTTAAAAACAAGTTTAGAAGTAACTATTTGAGTTTAAACATGGTCCAAAATTGTTTTTTGTGCAAAAGAAGAAAAAAAATCCATAAAAAAACAACATTTCATGGGTAAGTCGTCTTGACAGATAGTTTTTCCTAAAACACGAGAAAGTTCAGTAGCGTCACGATAGATAGTTTTTTCTGCGACCGTGCGATTTTACCCTCACACATTTTGATTCAGAAAGTGTCACTTCCCCGCACTTTTTTTTGCATTGCATGAAAATTAACAAAAAGTATTTGATTTTCTTAAAAATGATTTCTTTTTAAATTCTTACATACCGATTTTTATCCAGTTGTTTTTGTTTTTTCGAACCAAACTTTTGACATGTCACGGTCGAGTTTCATACATCTTGATGAATTGTTACACACACTGATCTATGTTTTTATAAATTTCGATAAATTTAATGTTTTTTGCGGACTTTACAGTAATTTTAAGTTAAATTTTGGTCTTTCATCGCGAAAGTATATATTTATTATTATATGACCACCGCGACCGGTCTACAGGCCGGTATCATATGTTTATGTCCTTCTAATGTCATTTGACTATCATGCTGTCTTACTTAATAAGGTCACTTAGTTTAATTAATAATTTTGTCCTACATACTATAACAGGGCTATCAAAATGGACGGGCCACGATCCTCCACTTTGTTGACGTCACATCCGGGGCTGATTTTTTTTTGATGGTCACGTTACGACACAGCTGATTGTCTTTAAAATATTGAAGTTAGAATGACGTTTCATGGATATTTGATTTTTTTTTAATAAAGCCGTTTTTGAGATTGTTTTTACTTTATTCTGGTAGAACAATTTTTTTAAAATGTATAGTAAGCCCTAATTTTTCATAGCCGCTTCATTAGCTCACACAAAAATTAAGTTTAAAGCAGAAGCGAATGTGACAATCACATATGACAAAGTCAAATACATGTCAAATATAACAGTTGGCATGTGGTACATGGCGGGTAATTTGAATTCAAAATAAGGAATGCTAAATCTTGAAGATTTTAACCTTTTAATCATGTTGCTTCCTTACAAACCTTTGGTGGAATATCGGGATGGTGTCTGAGAATATTTCAGTGAAATTTTGCGGAAATCTGTAGTGCCATTTTGAAAATATCATAAAAAACGTCTGAACTCCCATAAGACCCAATGTAAAATTCAGCCCCGGGAGAACAGCTGATTTTTTCAGGGTCGCGGCCTCTATTTTTGTGTTGGCCTTGACTATAAAAGAAGAATAGAAACCAACAAAAAATTTGTGACACTTCGATTACCCATTTTCTTTGATTGCGATGGATTAGGGTGACCAGATTACGGTTTATTAGGGTGCCCAGAGTGCGCAAAAAAAGATTTTGAAAAATTTCTCTAAAAAAATTGAAGACCAAACACTCACTCGCCACTCAATGTTTATGGTCGCATACACTAATCCTAACTCGATTTCCGACGATTATGGACAATGGTTACCCCCTGGACATAAACCTAACAACTTTTACTATATTTATTACCAATAGGTAGGTTAGGTTTGGTTAGGTTGGGTTAGGTTGGGTTAGGTTGGGTTAGGTTGGGTTAGGTTGGGCTGGGTTGGGTTAGGTTGGGCTGGGTTGGGTTAGGTTGGGCTGGGTTGGGTTAGGTTATGTTAGGTTGGGTTAGGTTGGGTTAGGTTGGGTTAGGTTGGGTTAGGTTGGGTTAGGTTGGGTTAGGTTGGGTTAGGTTCCGTAGGATTGTTTAGGTTAGGTTTAGCTATATTCGGTTAGGTTCGGTTCAGTTTAAGCAAATCAAACCGAACCGTTAGATTCGGTTTGATTTGGTTCATTTCGATACGGATGGGTTCAGTTTGCTTTTGTTCAGTTAGACCTTCGATAAATTTTAAAAAAGTAAATAATTAATAATTTTTAGTGTTTTAAGGAATAAAAATTGATATAATGTTCAATTAAACTAATTTTTATTTGTAAAAATGTAGGAATCATAATTTTCTTGATTTTGTTTTGAATTTTATGCTTTTTTAAAAATTGTGCATTTTCATAAAAGGACCAAAAAAACTGACCCGATTTGGATCAGTGACCTTAGTTATTTCAAGTTTTTGTTGACAGCTGATAGACGTCAGGGACCGTTTTGTTTCAGTTTGAAATGAGAAAATGCTTCTTTTGTAGCAATTTGTATGGGTTTTAATGGGGTTTTAAGAATGTTTCAATTTCAATTTTTTTAACAAAATCAACGATAGTCCGCAATTTTTTTTTTAGAAATCACTATAAAATGGTCTAAAATTATCATTTTTCAAAAAACTTCGTAGTTTTAAGAAAGGTGGTAAAACGTACCAGACCCCTGAAATGTGTTGCAGTCTAGGACAACTGGGCGCCGCCAACTCGGCGCCACCAACTGGGCGGCAGGCCAACTGGGCGCCGGGCCAACTTGACGCCGAGCCAACTGGGCGCCGGACTAAAATATTTTTTCTTGATAAAATGTGCAGATGAAAAACAACCTTAAAAAAATTAAAGTGGCGGATCCAAAATGGCGGACTTTCTTATTTATGCATCGATATGTATCGAATATGGAACTTGGCGGTGTTTCAAGTCGCAGAACACTACACCTACCAAATTTCAACACTCGACTTAATAGATGTTGAAAGTTTTGTATAAATAACATATTTATTTTGTTTTTATCTGCACATCTTATCGAAAAAAAAATAGTCCGGCGCTGAGTTGGCCCGGCGCCCATTATGCCCGGCGTGGCGCCCTGTTGGCGGCGCCGAGTTGGCCAGGCGCCCGGTTGTCCCATTTCGAATTGAAATTTTTAGTTCCGAAATTTCATCTGACTCGAGCATAACTTGTAGTCCACCCAATAAAAGAAGAGTTGAAGAAGACCCTTGTTCAGAGAAAGAAAATATTTTACCTGGAAGGTACAACATTTGTAAAATTCTAAGATGAAAACAATAATTTTAATACATCCACTGCACTTAGCATGCTTAGAAATTCTTTTTACTCTTTTTTTTTACTGAAGAGAATTTTGTAAACACACACAAGTAAGTATTCATGAATTATTTATTATTCAAACAGAAAATTGTTGATAAAAAAATTCTAGTGGAATTCAAAATTTTTATTTTGCGCCGCCACTGCCCTTTTTTATCCAAGACAAGCAAATAGAATATTTTTGCGATGTTGCATGTTTCCGGACTCACCAAACCGAAATTCTATTTTCATCCCTATTTTGCTCATTAAATTCTTACTTGTATTTGGTCAATTGCGATAAAAGCTTGATATAATGGCAATTTTGGCCCATGCCGGGTCTACCCGTAGGGTATAGAAGTCAATGGTATAAATCATAAACATCCTCACCTGCACAATTTAGTAACATAGCTTTTTTACGTTCTTCATTTGTAATACATGTAGCTAAGACATAGTTTTCAAATCTCTCAATGTATCTTGCCCATCTTACACCTACATTGTGGATATCTGTTCTCATATCAAATGATTGAAACACACTGGTTTGAAATAGGGCCATCTTCTACGTTTTTTTTTTTTTGATGTCAAAAAAAATTCTTGTTAAACTGTCAAAAATCTTCAAAATTTGTTTTGATTTTGTGGAGCTGTTTTCTGTTGAATCAACTTGCTGGGGTTCTTCTTAGAATCCTCGTCGCCAATGTAACGTTCTTGTTATGATTGTATGTCGTTGTTTAAGATGTTAAATTGATAAATAAAGAAGTGACATTGTTTGATAAAATTGTAATCAATCAGAACTGACTAAAGTCACAAACATCAAAACTATAAGTGAACTGATAAATAAAACAATACAAAATGTTGGAAGGACACTACACCTTTTTACCAGATTAGCCACGAAAATTTGTTTGATTATTAAATTTTATTTTCTGAATGGGGTCCCGCGGTCATGCGCTCTTAAAGAGCAGCCGCCCCTGCTTTCCATAAGTTTTTATATAGTTTTATTTTACAGCTGCATAAACTAAATAATATTAAATAATAATTAGTAAATTTCTTTTTGGTCGACACATCATCTTGGAAATAAAACTAAATTTGTTTAAAAACTTATTCTATCTACAGCATTTTTTAAACTTAATGTGGCGCACGTAGGAATGTATCTTGGGGGCGGGGGGCGGGTGAGATCTCATGTTACCGTATTTTGTGCGGGAAATACCCCTTCCCGGTCGGCAAACAGTGTGGGAAGAGCCGTCTTAAGTAAACATTAAGATACTGCTGAAAAGAGCTTGTTGGCCCTTTTCGGATACTGCCCACTGAGTTTGCATAAAAGGTTTGCAGTTGTCTTTTCAAAATTTTGCCTTTTTGATAAAGTTGGTTTCATTATAATAGTAAATATAATGTGAATAATCCATCTTTCCCATTTGCAGTAAAGTCTTTTGATATTTCTTCGGTGTTTGTCTGGTATAATGCTTATGTAAATTTGTGTCATTCGAGTCTTTTGATCAAGCCGACAGCAATTAATTTGATGCCTTTTTTGTTCCGGTTTCGCAAGTAACAAAAAGATACAGATCAGAAATTTTAAGTTTGGTTGTTTTTACAAGCATAAGCATTGTAAATAATATAAAAGCTCAGTAGTTTTATTAGGTAAGTAGCACAGGTTGATCTCTACATAATGATAGGGTCAATTTCAATTAAATCAACCAAAAATATTTACGAACTTATTTAGTATTACCCAACTGCAGTGCGGCGAAAGAAAGGCTAATGTTTTTCGATTGGGATATGTATATCTATGTAAGTATGTAAATATGTATGTTTGTGTCACGCCATAGGCTAAACGGCTGAACCGATTTTGACAAAAAGGGTTCCGTTAAATTACTACTGATCCCCAAGGTGCTCTACCTTTTTAAACAGGAATCAACATGGCCGTGTTCAGACGCCATTTTGTCACATGATTTAAGGCATATAAATTGCCTAAATCTCAGGCGATTTTAATGAAATTTCTTTCATCACCCATTGCAAATGTCCTATAATTTGCTCTAGATATTTTGTGATCTTCCCTGCTCCCACCAATATCCCCTCCTGTCATTCCCCCACCCTCTTCAAAAACCCTCTTCGCATAATTTTATCATATATAGGGCGATTTAAAATATTATTTTCCACACGCTTTAGGATTTTTTTTCCAACATCAATTTACTAGTTCCTCCTTCCTTTCCCTCTCTCCACCCCCACATTTACTCAATGTTTGTAGAAATGCACCTGTCTACCCTAGGGGCATAGTTAAATAATAATTAGTTACCTTGATTTAGTTAAATGAATGGCTGATTAAGAATTAAACCTAAAAGTTGGAAATAAAAAAACAATTTAATAAAAAAAACACCCAGCTGCTAAATCTACTTGTACCTACTCGTCGCAGTTGGGTACAAAATTACCCAATAACCTGATTCATGAAAATACAAAACTCTATAATTTAGTAAGTGGTGCGCTTTGGGCATCAAAACTAAAAGTTGAAACATGTCGTACATTATTATAGGTATACCTATCAATTTTGTAACCAACTGCGACTAGTAGGTACAAGTAAATTTAGCAGTCGGGTGTTTTTTTTATTAGTTTTTTTTAATTTAATTTATTTTACTGATTAAGAAGATGAAAAATCCCAATTTTAATTTTTCTTGTCGATAGGTTTTTTTAAATTTGTTTTTGAACATCGACTTGCTGGGACGGGTAGGTACCTATTAAAAAATAAATTGATCCATGACGGATTTGATACCTTCCTAGCCCATTAGTATACTCCAAGTAAACTTTATGCTGTATTAAAAAACAGTTTTTTGTAAATAACTCTCATTATTGTCATTAATTTTTAAAAAATCTTGGTTAATATTTTATTCTTTGTTTGAAACTCGTAGACAATGATTAGTAGAAATAAAATTTCGGAGCTCCATTGTCTGTATTTATTTTAAACACGACGTTTCGGTTATTAAGTATCTCTAACCGTTTTTAAGTGTAAAGTAAAGTAGGCTGAGGGTGCCAAAGAAACCCCTTTGGATTACGTTATTTAATTTCCGCAAAACTGCATTTTATTTGTCTGCTTTTGTCTCCCAAAGAGTCGGCATTTACGGCAGCAGGTATGTTTTATGTTATTACCGCAGGATTATTGAAAAACAACAACATAATCTGAGTTTACTGCGCGTTCTTTATTTAATGTCACTATTTATGTTCTGCCCGTAACTAGTGCTCAATTCTCGTTAAAACCAATCCGTTTCGGATTTTATTGCGCGGTAATAGACATTAATTACCTCCCTATAATTCGAGAGACTTTACTCACGAGAACCAGACGTAGCTTTAACGCGAAGTATGAATAAACAATATAGTTTACAAAAAAGTTTATATTTAAAAAATATAATAAAAAAATATTTTTGATTATTAAGTCAAGCAATAATTACGATTATTGTTTAAGGGATGACATCTGTGCCATAAGGATACAGACACTAAGAAGCAGTGGTTTGCTTATAATTAGGTTAAAGTTAGGCTTAAAGGCGCTAGATAAAATGCAACGCATTTTTTTTGCATACCATCACATTTTAAATAACCTTATGACATTAAAAAAATATATTCATAATAAGCATTTTATTATGAATTTTCATTCTAAAAACTGCGTAAGACAAATTTCGATTAATTGCATATACTGCATTATCGTGCATTTCTCCTCAAATATTTTCCTAATAAGTGCTCCGTGTGATTCTTCTGAACGCGGCATGAGATATTTCTATTATCACTAGTTAAATATTAAAGGCGGCGACTTCTTCGATTCTCGAAAGACGTTGTATTCTGCAGGCTCGGCCGCTGGCGCTATATGAATGAGAGAGAAAGAAGAAGCAGGCAGCGCGTGGATTGTTTGTGTGTCGTGTATTATGCATACCTGTAAGATGAGGACCGACTCATTTCTACCATGAGTGCAGACTCCGCTGTTGATCCAGATAGTTTAGCAGCATGATTGGAATTTGCCGCTCCTTTAAAATGTATTTCTTTAAGCTTAAAGCTTAAATTCTTCAGTAAAAACTTTGTTTAAGAAGAAAACAGTAATAAAAATCACCCACTTCTAAAAGTTTTGGCCTTAAATAATAACTTTTTCCTGTAATTATTTATTTGTTATATAAAGACAACTTCTAAAAAATCTCGTAAATCTTTAGGTATCGAAATTATGCGCATTAAATCTCTTCTAATTGTCTAATAATTTAAAATTTACCCGAGAAGTTCGTGTTCTTGCCGACCGTTAATGTCTCCATCGTCTGTTAGCGGGGTTCTGTCAAAAACGTTATTTTGAAAAAAACGCCACTTCTTCTTCGACTGCAGATAGAATTTTCCCATTTTGTATTGATAAGAGCATCCAACCTCAACAGGGCTGTCTTACGTTTGAAATATAGAATCCACTGAAATTAAGTATGGGTAAAATATTCTATATAATAACTATAACTTAAATGCTGCACAGTTTTTCAACAAGCGTACCTAATATAAAGTGGGCCAAAAAGCAGTCTCTACATCTCGATGCACTGAATAATCCAAACATGGGGTTTGATTTATTCTAATGAAATTTCGAATAAATTGCAAAAAATTTGATCAAAGTATTGCAATATGACACGGTGCAGTTGCGAAAATGGTAGTTTCAAAGCCACCAAATCAATATACTTCGGAGAGCTTCTTTATAAAGCAACGTTGACATCATTCAAAAAATTTTCCATATTTTTTTCTGCAGTTTTTATATTATATAAGTAAGTTTGAATAAATATACAGATCATTTTTTTATTATAAGTGTCGGTGTAAATATTACCTACGAACTTAGGGTAAGAAAAAATATCTTACTCTAGGCCTATGGCTAATGGTTCATTTTTGATCTTTAGCTAAGTATGAACCCAGACGTGAATTATTAGAGAGAACATAATTTACTTATTTACGCGAAAAATTTTGAAAAAAATTAAAATAGTTCACAAATAATAAAAGATCTTCAATTTCAATTAAATTTTTTTAAATAATTTCAAATTCTAAAACCATTTAGCAGCAGGAGATAGAGCAGTTTATTTCTGATTAAAAGATTTATATAGCATGGGTGTGGGTCAATACTCATCTTAGTAAGATATATGATACCTAAAGTTAGCGAAGTGAGAGAAAAAAGATTTTACAAAAAAAGACATTTTATCTCAGTCAAATGCAGTAGCGTATAAGGGGGGGGGGCGATATTTTATTAGTATGTCTCCGTAGAGACTTATTTTTATAGCATTATAAAAGTCTGTGCCAAAAAACAGCTTTTCCTGAAAAAAATTGATAATTTTAAAAAAAATATATTTTTGTCGCCACTTATTGCTCTTGTTCTAATACATGAATTTTGAAATAGTTATTATTAAAAGATTATAAAAATCGCCAATTTTGATTCCTTGTATCTCGAGAAAATTACCCTACGGCCCCTAAATTTACACACTTTGTCCTACCCTATTTTTTTGAGCAAAATTAAGCTGATTAAGTAACCTGTAATAAATGGTACCATACCATACCACAAATATAAAGAATTACATATATTTCAATATGATTTTTCCATAGGACAAAACTTTTTTGATTTCCCTATTCGCTGTTTTAATATATGTGGGCTTTTTTAGTATGCGCTTTACTACACGTGCGCTCTTTCTGTATAGCGTTTTTTCCTGTGCAAATATTTCCTTTTTGCTTTTTTCCTGTGCGTTTATTTACGGTCACCGTTTGACCATTACCCCCCCCCCCAGACTTTTGTTCCAGAACCGACCTTGGTTGCCCCACTTCGAAGTTTTTAAATTACAATTGTCTTTGCGAAACCAATTTTTTAGATCTTAATTGCGATATTCTCTGGTTGTCCTGCCAAGAGACGACCCTAAAGGAAGACCTAGGACTTGGCAGACAAAAAGCCTGATTTAAAAGCTTGACAAGCCCGGTCATTTTACTGGGACGGATAAAAAAATACAAAAAGTCGTCGTTTTTCGTTGTTTAAACACCTCAATCCGCCCATAGACACGCATGGAATTCATACGTTTAATTTGTACACATTTAACTTGTCATTCAAAATAGCAAGCTCTACGTTAAGTGACCTTAATGTTCATGTCGGTTTTGTTCCGTCAGTGGTCTTTGCATTTACACACGCACTAAAAAGCCGGACATGATGCCAAAAAGCCCGAAAACTGTACGGGTGACTGAAAAGCTGACCAAGAACAAACCCGCTTTAAGTTTTCGTGGAGATAGCGTCATTTTATTTGAAATGGAGTTTCTAAAAAGTTCCGTCTTTATTAAACTGTAAACACAAAGAGATAAGTAATCAATTATCCTTAATGTATTTAAAGTTAGAAATGAGAAAAAAAATAAATGGATCCATGACGGATCTCATACCTTCCTAGTCCATTAGCACACTGCACGCTATATTAGCCTTTAAAACAGTTTTTTATAAATATCTGATAAACGAAAGCTGCGAAGTTTCTGGTTATAACCCAAATTATTGCGAAAAATGTGTTCTACTAACTAAAACGTTAGCATATTTTCAATTATAAAATGTCAAAAAACTGTACACATTGATGGATTTTGAACAAAATATATGACACATGAGGGTTATTGGTAAAAAACCTGACTTCCTAGTCTGGTGTCTACGGGATACAAATTCTGCAAAGTACTTACTTAAAAAGTATAGATTTAGTGCAATTTTACTAAAAATTGCGAAGAGCCCCCATTTTATGCTGGCGAGAAGTTACGATCCAATTATCGTCACAATTTCCAGGTCTATGTTGTATAATTGCTTATTGCAGGTTTAGTGTTTTTGTGTCGTATAGGTAGACATCAGGCAAGTCGATTTTCCCATCGATCGTTGAAAAACCAATATTTCTTTATTTGATCTGTTTTTTCCTCAGAATCGTAAATGTTTTTATTAGATAAAATTAAGAAGTTTTCTTTATATGGTATTAATCAGTGGCGGATTCAGTAAAGGGCGGAGCTTCGGCCCCCCCTTTACCCCTTCGGTGTAAAACCTACTATTGGGATCGTCAAAAAAACCTTTATTATTTTCATTCAAAGTAAGTAGCTTGGGCCAAAAAAGCCTTACCTTTATTTCTCTAAGAGCCTTACCAACTTTTGTGATGGTTTCTAAGACCCTTACCACCTTTTGTGATGATTCTGTCTGTCTGTTCGTCCGCCGGTCTTCTCTTCTGGGCACGATAATATAAAATCAAGTAAAACGATTTCAACTAAATTTAGTAAAAACATTTTTCGGTAGTGCAAGGGGTAGTATATGCAGTTGCGCACCCAGTTATATTTCTTGAAGGGGGCCTGAGGCCTCATTATGTCTTATTTTATATGTTTCTTTATGAATTATGTGGAAAATATCTAAAAATACTCTGCTAATATATGGGCACATAAGCTCAAACTGGGTACTATAGTTATAGTGTACGTGTGAGCTAATACAGTCGAACCTCTTTAACTTGAACTCAAAGAGACAACCAAAACAGTTCGAGTTATGGAGAGTTCGAGTTAAAGAAATTCGAATTAAACAGGTTAAAATACATATAAAAAGTGCAGAGACCACTTAAAAGGTTCGAGTTATAGAGAGGTTCGAGTTATAGAGGTTCGAGTTAGAGAGGTTCGACTGTATAACTAAAAACTGAAATATATTGTATTCAACTCCAGACTCAATACCCTTTCGTTTATTACCACACAAGCCATGTTTTGACTTAAACTATAATTTTTGAAATCTACATCCACCCTTTAAAAAAAAAACTAAAATGTATTTTGTTTAACTCCAGACTTACTTACTTCGTTTGATACCACACGCGCTATATTTTCACTTAATCTCTAATTTTTGATATCTACCCCCACCCTTTTATTTGGCTTGTGTTCGGTGGATATTCTTTATTTTTAAATGGGACCATCTCGGCCACCCAGTCGAGGTCCCAATCTTCATTAAAATCGGGCAAGCTGTTTTTAAGTTATGCATGTTAGTCGTTGCAGACAGATATACAGACAGACAGAGAGACGGCGCGACAAAAATGTTTCAAAATCATCTGAAACGCAAAGATATACTCGTATAAAAAATTTTGAAATCGGAGCAACTTTTTTTTGCTCGAAAAAATTAGGATCCCCAAAGCTCACACTAGTATAGTAGTAGTGTGAGCTAAAATAGGTTTTTAATGTAACATTAAGAATTATATTTTTATCCAAGTTTGTCTTAACATCAAAGTTCGTCAGAGTCGCAGTTTTTAAAATACAAAAAATTGTTTAAATAACCGTATCGTATAAACCATAGGAGCCAGTTGCGAAACGTGGTTTTCAAATTTAAATTGAAAATTATATTTTTAACAAAACTCGCTATAGCGTCAAAGTTTGCCAGAGTCAAAATTTTTAAGAAACGTAACAAGTCGATAGGAAATTTCATTGCTAACAAAAATAAAGCCGCCATAACCCTCAGAATGACTAGGTCTTAGGGTTGGCTAAACATAGCTGCTGGCACCAAGTTTTTAATTCTGGTATACAAAAAATATCAAATTCGTAGACAGCAATTTCTTACAAAATTCAAGCGCCACTTATTTTCATTTTTGTAAACCCATTCATTTTTCATTGTTTCCCAAAATAGCAGATAACCAAAAAAAAGATCAACACACAATTTTTTTTAAATTTCTCAAAAAAATATATTTATTGGTGCCTCCGAAAAAAAAAACAACACAACAACTTGAGTCATTGCGAAACCAACAGAAACAACTACTTTGAGGGAAAAAACTAAAGCATCAAGCCATCAGTATAATTCAATGCCGGTAGGGGTATTTTCCCTCGGAGTAGTTGTTTCTGTTGGTTTCACAAAACTTATGCTCTACACGGAGCTATCGCCTACATTCACCTGAGGATGGCCCAAAAGGTCGAAACCGGTCCGGTCGTGGATTAGCATGGATCACTTGTTCCTGACTATCAGGACATATTCCAGACGGGGATCACTCGTATCCTTGTGATCGACGTTGGAGATAGTGAAAACCAAACAGTTTTAACAAGTTCCCAACGAAAGCATCAAGCCATCAGTATAATTCAATGCCGGTAGGGGTTTTTTCCCTCGGAGTAGTGGTTTCTGTTGGTTTTACAAAACTTATGCTCTATACGGAGCTATCGCCTACATTCACCTGAGGATGGCCCAAAAGGTCGAAACCAGTCCGGTCGTAGATTGGCATGGATCACTTGTTCCTGACTATCAGGACGTGTTCCAGACGGGGATCATTCGTATCCTTGTGATCGACGTTGGAGATAGTGAAAACCAAACAGTTTTAACTTGAGTCATGTTGGATCATGTCCTGTTAAGTACTATTGAGTCATGATGGGTGGGTTCGGTTCGGTTCTTAAAATAGATGTAGGTGATTCCAACAATTTTGGTAAAATTTAACAATTTTTTTCGCGGAAAATAAAAATTTTGCACATTTAACCCTCCATTAAGCAGGTGGATTCTACTTATGCGGTTAGGCGAGTGGATTACAAAAGTAATCCTTTTTTTTAGATCCTGCTATGTACTTAAAAAATACATATATTTAGGTCTAATATAATAATATGATTATTTATGTTATTTTATATGCATAAAATACCTCTAAACATATATTTTACCTAAAATTTAGGATATGTAAATTAAAAGAAGTACACTTGTTTTCTAAGGCGTTTATTAGCAAAACCCAAAATTATGAAAAAAAAACAAAAATCTTTTTTTTATGGTAGAATATATAAACTTATACTTAAGATAATCTTAAAAGTAAAAAAATATACAAATTTATATACAAATAAATACAAAAACGCACTACGCTAAAAATTTTCCGTAATTAGGCACGTGGATTACAATGGTAATCCAGTCGTATTTGACACCCGCTTACTAAAAAGAACGCGTACTTCGCCTATACTCAAGCGGACGATTCCACCCAAAAGCCATGTTTTAATTAGTCACTGCTGAAAAGGTCGTTGATTTAATATGTAATTAGGGTTAGTTTTTTATCTTAGTATATCAAGTGGAAATCACGTGTCATTTAGGTTTTGTGGCTTCTTTTTAATACAAGTTTCTTAGTTAAGTTGCGTTATTAAATAACACTTTTTTTACCTAGTAATTTGTTTAGAATGTGCCTGTTAAATGCATAAATAATTGGATAATGTTTGTTTAAATTTTTATCAATTTTAATAGCGCGCATTGAAAAGTTGCCCTAATGCTCAACGATGCATCACCATCACAAGGTATACTCTGCTAACCCAGATTCCTCGTAATAGAAGAACTCATGGCGAAGAACCGACTGACCTTTTAACTGTAACTTGACTTTGCCAGAGTGCGACCTGTTAGTTCAATCTCAACAAAAATATCAGATCAATTATTCTGCATCCGCGGACCACCGTACCGCGGCCCCATATGGTTCGTTATTTCTCTATTTGGTTCCTGCACATGATTAAATGCTTCTTCTGTTCATCACGTTTATGTGACGAGTTGGCTTCTCTAGTGTAGGGGGACTGCGGGATACTTGAACAGTCAAAAGCATATATAAATCATTTGACTAGTCAACTTAGTTTATGGATTTAGTGTAAACATATTTTACTTTCGACTCTATCTATCTACCTATTCATTTAGCCTTCTTCGATCCATCTTTGGACATAATCTCTTCCACTCTTCTCTGTCTGTCACCGTGTTCATCCATCTAGCTTCCGCATGTTTCTTCAAGTCGTTCGAGCATCTCATTAGATGATATTATGACAGGCATATTACCATTTTAATTTTGCTACTTCTCCTCTAACTATTTTTTCTATCTGTTAGTATTACATGTACCATTTGTCTTTCCATTGATCTTGTGGCTTTTGTTACCTTATCCGTGTTTGATTTTGTAAGTGTCCAAGTCTGGGCTCTATAGGTAAGTGCAGGAGGATACATTGGTTATACACTTTTCGTTTTGAGGTACTGAGGATATTTTTTATTTTTTAAGCTTAATTTACCGAATGCTGCACATGCCAATCTTACTCGTCTTTTGATTTCAGCCGTTTGGTTTTCTTTTAGGTTTATTTATTCCTCTACTTGTTCTGTTTTCTCTTGGTTTATTCTGATCGTGATATCTTCGTCTGTGATTGTTATGATTTTAGTTTTAGTGCAATTCATACTCAAGCCTATATTATTAGCTGCTGTAACCAGTTCTTCCAGCATTTTTATCAGTTCTTCTTTCTTATCTGTTATTAAGGAGATATCATCAGCATATCTTAGGTGGTTCAAGTATTGTCCGTTTACATTGATGCCTATTTCTTCTCAATCTAAGTTTTTCAAAAGATCTTCTAAGGCCTGGTTATATCGTTTAGGGGAATTTGTGTCACTCTGTTTGACACCTCTTCTTCTTGGCACTTTCGGCTACCACTTTAAATTTTTTAGCATGGACCGGTTACCCTGAAATCCGCCTAAAATGTCGTCTACAGAAAGCAAAAGTGCTAATTTACGCCCTCTTTTAAAAACTATAAAATATCGAAAAATGACTGTACAAAAAGTCTGTTATTTGGATTGCAAATAGTCCGTGGATTTACTGACAAACGCCAAAAAAAACATTTAACATTCGGTTACCAGTTTTTACCACCAAATTTTGCACGATGCTTTTCCATATACTAAGACACAAAAAATTACTGAAGACCCTGGATCCGAGATACTTAGTTTCCCCCTTCCCCTAATTCCGTCGTCATTTTACATTGAAAATGGGAAAATCTCTATTACGCGTAGCATGAATAATCGTTATAATATATCGTTGAAAAGTTCTTTAAAAATGCAAATATATCAAGATCAGAATCATAAATAAAAATTGAAAGGAAAATTAAGAGGATATAATCAAAAGATCAACAGAAAAAATAAGTTTGTGGGCGGGTCCTCAATAGGAAAATATTAGTAGCTCGTATACTCAGCGTAGCGTGCCCGAAAGGGCGGGGGGGCGACAGCTAAAAAGGGCGCCTCTGAAAACTGATGAAAAATCTTGTGACAAAAAAAACCAAAAGGTCAAAAGGGCGCCTCTCACAAATCTTGCGACCAAAAAAAAAACAAAAAAAAAGGTCTTCATGTCGTTAGTTTCCTTTGGCACCCACTCAATTGGCCGTTACCGGCCCGACTTAATAAAGCTGAGGGCGCTTCGGCCACCTATGGGGCGCCACTAACCTCGGGGCGGGGGGGGGCGACGAACCCCCCCCCCCCCCCCCACGCTACGCCGCTGCATACTACACGGGAGTTTCGGCCTTGTTAGGCACTCTTCGGTACGAACGTAACCAGTATTAAGGGAGGGTAAATGGTGATATATATGAGCTACTAATATGCCTCTATTGAGGACTCGCCCAAAAACTTATTTTTTTTTTGGTCTTTTGACTATGTCCTCGCAATACAATTGGCAACTCACATACTATGCTAAATTATTTTAACACTTACTTCGAACCCGTAACTTTCCGGTTGACTTGTTAATCGAACATATATAGGCACGTTAAGGTCTCTGTCCGGTAGGCCCCTAGGGCCTTGTTCCAACGCTCTGTAAATTAAATTAAATTAAATTAATTAACACCAATGATTATATATTAATAGGTTTAAACTGTATAATGACTGTGTCATAGATAGACTCTAAACAGACAACAAACATCATTAAAATCCGTTCAGTGCTTCGAGTGATATATACGCATTAATTACTCAGTAAAGTATATATGTGTGGCTAGAGAAATTCAGACAGACACATACAGATTCTTACACTAATCTGAAATCCATCTGATTGTTACTATCGATGCCATCAGGCGATGGATTATATTATAATGACAGCCATCAGCGATTAGGCCAACAAAAATTTAGAGGAAACCGATGCGTTTAACCTAATTTGTAAATTTTATGACCTACCTCAACCGCGTCTCGGGTCATTCATAAGTGGGATTTAAAGTCAGTTAAACTATAATGCTCCACCGTATTCTCGACATAATCCAGGATTTTTGTATGAGGTTTTCATGCACTCTAAAGAACTGGATGAGTCGTCATCACCTTTCAATAATTGTATTGCTAATTTCGCTGCAAAGCTGTTAATAGGAAACATTTCTCAAAAAGATTATAATATTTTAAAAACTGAACTCCACGGGCAGATGGCTATTGTTGCTAAGATTCGATTACATCGGAAATGTAGAAGAACTCTTTGGATGGCATGTGGATCTTATCAGAACTTTTCAAGAACCCGTTTAATTGCATCGATTAGCTCATCGATGAGATTAAGAACTCTCTCATCGTTTCAACTTATAACACCCCTACTCGTTCTGCATTCGCGACAGGGGTTAACAACAGTTTACACTTCTAATCAAACAGGTTATTTTATGATAAATATTGTCGTTAAAATAATATTTATAAAATTTGAGCCAGCGTATGCTCGCTCGTATTTTATAAAATGTTTTGTAGTGTCTGAGGTTTGGATTAGTACTGCAGGCCGCACATGTACAGCAGTACCGCACTGACGGTGGTACACGATGGTGTGTTCCCCGCAGGTGTAAGTCAATCTCATTAGTGGTGCCTCACCTTTGTTTCTTCGTGAATCTTTCTTCAGAGAAGTAAATACGATAGAAAAACTCATACTAGTAGAAAATTGCACTTATCATCAACATTTTTTTGTAGTTTTTTTGTCTTGAGGAAACCTAAAATTTTTGAGCGACGCCGGCGGAACAAGGCTTAAAAGAAAAAAGGTCGGAAGACAAATGACTGAGTACAAAATATCCACCAAGAAAAAAATTGTTTTTTTATTGAACTTTTGCCGACCAAAAAAAATAATAACCAGACCTGGTAAGTTTAGTATACCAAAAATAAAATAATAGCCTGGTCTGGTTTGGTTGATATACTGTAACTAACCTGGTATCTAATAACCCAACCAATTTGATTTAATATGTTTTTCTTATTATTTGCTTCAGACTCGTGTGGTTCAAGTTCGAATCCTAGGTTGGAGGATGGATGTTTGTGGTTGTCTAAGAAGCTTTATTTTGCAAGAAATTTGCGAAAATGTTTTAGCCTTTTGTTTCTAAATTGAAATAAAACACTTATTTAAAAAAACTCTTTAACTTAGAAGTGTGTTGCTAACACCAATGTCCAAATAAATGGATCCATGATGGATCTGATACCTTCCTAGCTATCTTATTAGCACACTTTAAGTGAAGCTATGATATATCAGCCTTGAAAACAGTTTTTGTGAATATCTCAGAAACTAACGCCGTTACGAATTTTTACTTATAATAATTATATATTATATTAAGTATAGTGTAATCTACTATATTTCAAAATTCGCATATTGATGCGATGCTCCGTAAAAAGTTAGCATTTTTAAAAAAAGTTCATTGTCAAAAAACGGTTATTAGCATTAATGGATTTGGACCAAAATCTAATCAGCTCGAACACGCACATCTACACAAGCCCAGACAGACATCACGACGATACTGCTAAGATAGGTCAAAATAGAGCCAAATAACACATTTTCGGCGTTATCTCAAAAAAAAAAATTTCGTCGGAAAAAAAAGTTTTTGGTTTGTAAAAAAATTACAGTTGGAATATTCATGCATCTAAAATTTTATTCCCATCCTTGGACGAATTTGATTACACACAAAAATCCTGCAGAGTAGAAACATTTTTCAGTACTAAATGATGGTTAACAAAAACCACTCTGTCTGGGAATGGATGGAACAGACAATTCACATGATAAGAGGAAGTAATAGCTAACTAGGGTCACTGCATCCTGCCTACGTCAGGCTTCCAGGATGCAGTGACCCTATAACCAATGGAAGGTCAAGGTTTTGAACTAATTGGTCACTGTTTTGGACTAATAGCTCTTACTTATTATGACTGCTTAATTTTATTTAGCAAGTAATAATATTTACCAATTATTTGAGAATATTCTCTTTCACAATATTGACTTCAGTGCCTAAATTTTCACGAACTAAGCCTTGCTGAAATGGTAGGTCATTAGAATCTAGTGGGCGGGCTAGTACTTTATTTTAATGCACATACTTCATCATTCATGAACCTAACAGTATATATTGTTATTAGTTTTTGAGTTAAGGGCATGAATCTGTGTGTGTGTAAATGTTTTGATGATGCAGGTTGTTGCCGCTAAAGATCATTAAAAAGCAAAATGCGAACGGAAATTTAATTTAATTTAGCCGCTGGTTGTTTTTGGCATATTTAATTTTTTATCCTAAAATTTAACATAACGAAACATTACAAACATTAAAATGCTGCAAGATTAGTTAAAACTAATTAAATGCCAAATTATAGAAAAATATTATTTGTTAAGAAGAATGTTAGTGTACAGAGTGATCCCAACTGGGACCCTGTACACTGTTTAAAGACAAATGAAAAGATAAAAAAGTAACAAAAAACAATAAAACCTCAATTCAAGAAAAGTTAATAACAGCTTGTAAAATCTCTGCACATTATACTTAATCACAAGGAATAAAGGCATGAAGAATAATCTAATTTAATAAATTTAATTTAATAAAAAATAAGCTAGATGGTCAGAATTTACCTTGGTGTTTTACCTCTCTAATTTGTTTCCTATTTAGCTTAAGGAGGTTACAGATAAGTGACGTTTAGGGGACATCACCGAATTCTTGCTGTTGTTTTGCCTCGGTGTTGAATGCCGGTGATGTCGAGGTTGTTCATCCAGGGCCGTACCCAGAAAAAAATTACAGACGCAGATTAAATGAATTAAAAAAATTCAATAAACATTTGCATATTGTGGTAGTTCAAACAAATTTTGAGTTTATTTTTTGGCATGCTAGGACTTTGATTGCTGCTTGGCTATCTAAAAATATTATAATATATTTTTTAGGATATCTTTTTCTTGGCTTTTTCCTCAGTCAAATCTTTGCAGCATATATTTAAGCTTCTATTGTATTGTGGTGTTTTTCCAAAAATGCAAAGCAGTTTGCCCTAGGAACTAGTTCATATAACGCCTGCTGCTGATTCAGTGTCAATTTTGTATCCGTCGGTGTACCAAACCAACTTTACCAACTGCGTATGAATTCTTGAATTGGGTAAGATCGAGAATTTATTCGCACTTCAAGTTTTACCCGATTTTGAGAGAGTAATCCTTCTCAGCCATTCAAGAATTCATAAACGAGACTATTAAAATTCTGCTCTTGTTTTAGAAATGTAATTGGGTCTTAAACTTAAAATTGTTCACAATGCTTTGTGATGTTAAAATATGTTCCAAGTAAGTTTTCGGATACCAATTGCCGTCGCACTTTAGTCCATTCTGAAATCCGCATTCTTGACTATAGCTACTTTTACATTTGGAGAGTTTACTGGCGAAAAGTACTGGCAGCCACTAACTTGCCATATGTAAACTACAAGAAAGTGCACTTGCTACTCTTCCGCAAGTACTTACCATGAGTTGACGGGCCGGCGGGTTTAGTGGCTGCCAGTACTTTCCGCCAGTAAACTTTCTAAATGTAAACGTAGCTTATGTTAAGAGGGGGATGTTTAGAATGGTCTTCTTAGCAGCATTTGAGGTAGTGAGTGTTCATTGATCCCGTTATGCAAACGTATACAATTTCGAGTCTTTGTAGTCTTAAAAGATCTACAGTATTTAAAGATTTTGCTTTGTTTGACTTTATCCCAACCAACAGAGCAACCGCTTTAGAAAATGTAATATATCACTTGACTATTCAAAATTTTCAACCAGTTTTTATTTAAAATAAGTTGGATATTTTTTTTAGTTAAGTGTATTGTAAAAAAGAAAACAAAAACATTAATAATAAGAGATTTGCTTTAATAGTATGTAAGCATCCAGAGCATTCTACTTTTTATAAATTGCTATTTTCGTAATCTTTTGTTAATTCGTCGGTGTAAGTAGGAAGCGCGCGAAATTTTAATCTTGTTGCGTCAAAAAATAAGAAAACTAAAATTTTGGACTTATACTCTTTTGCTCTGGGCTAAAGATTTAGTCTGAGAATTTTTTAACGCAATCCGTACAAATTTCATTATTATTTCACGTTTTATTTTTATTTGTCTTTAAAATATGATCGGAAAATACAAACATAAAATTTATTTTAAACCCTACAGAGACGTGACGTAACTGAAAGGAACAATTTTACATTAAACAAAAAACCTAAGATAAAAAATTTTACATTTAGAAAAATGATATGCAAAAGAAAATTCTTATTTTACCTATAATACAAAAAATAATAAAAGATAGTTTAAGAATCATGCCAAAATTTGTGCAAAATATTGTAAGATCGAGGCAAAAAGTATCAACGTTTTATATTGCTATGAATGAATAATTGATTTTGATTCTTACATAATTTAATATTAATGTGACATAACGGCTGCCCAAAATTAAATAACTGAAATTTTTGGAAAAATTGAGTTTTTCTTAAATTTATTTTTATTGTATTCTTATGCATGTTTTTAAAATCGGTTAAAAAATACCTAAGTTATGATATGATTTATACCATATTACTCCATTTACACCTATGCTTTTTTAAAAACTTTAAATTGAATTTTTGCGGCTTTGATAAATATGTTACTTTGTTTTAATATTGGACAGCCGATAAGTGTCTTGCATGCCTAACTTTTTGGTTGCTTGAGGCAAAGGGAAAAACTGCTGCCCCTCATTTAAAGACAAAAATCACGGTTCGGTTTGGTTCATTTATTTCTTCAACCTAGAAACTAAAATTCGTTTTATGCAGTTTAAATATTAAAGTGTACTTTAATTTTCCATTTTGTGGTACTAAAATGATACTTTTCAATTCTTTGAAGATTAAAAGAATCCGCAAAAATCCAGTCAGTATACAACAAACGAAGTCATTTTCTTTTTGGGATTAAATGTGAGGTTGTCCAGCCAAAGAAAAATAATTAAGTATTTTTAATGTACTTGGCGCCACAGGCACAGTGGAAAATTTTTGGTAAAAAGGATAAAAATTGGGGCTAGCAAAAATTTCGAAAAGTTAAAACAATATAAAGAAAAAAAAGCAGGCTAAATATTTTTATCAAATCAAATTAGAAATGTTGTATAGTTTCTTTCAAAAGAGCCCAGTCGGGAATTTCCACTCACTTATATGTAGTCAGTTTACCCCTGATAAATTTTGCCTATTTCGTTTGCGAGGCAAATTTTGAGCTAGATGAGCATAATTGTAATAAACAATAAACATAAATATAAAAATCAAATTTTAATTGAAACATGCATTCATAAGTATGCCTTTTATATAACATAGAAACTATCTGCTCACAAAAATACGTCTGGGGAATCAACTCGCTTTTTCAAAAACCCAAATGCAATTATCTAACATTAATACCTAAAAATGTAAAGTTATTTGCTTAGAAGTTTACTGCCCTGGACCTTTTTCTTTAAAAACTCATCTATCAGTCTCTCAGACTCATAGACAGTTTCTCATATCTCATAGTTTCTTTTGCAACACATAATTTACCTTAAACTTTTTAATTGCAGATTCATCTCGCAGAGAGCTGCAAAAGTTTAAAAATGTTAAAATTTGGTTGCCCTGTGAAGGTGGTTGCCCGAGGCGGCTACCTCGTTGCCCCACCACTTTGACACGCCCCTGAAGAAATCATAGCATCTTCTCCTACTCATGTTTTAGTTATTGTTTAAAAAAAACAAAAGTTTTTTTTAGCAACGAGTAAGACAAAGGCTGTGTCAGGTACAAACTAATTTTTTTGGAAGCCTTTTGATGCCGCGTTTTTATTACACAGCGAGGACCACCATATCAAGTGCTAAAGCATCCCTTTTTATCAAGTTTTAAACGAAAATAATTCTACAACAGTAACGGGATTTTTTGACAAGAATTACAAAAAAATTTTTTTTTTAACAACCTATTCAAAAGTTTAATGGCGAGAGGTTGGAAGTACGTCATTTGTAAGGCAAAAGGAAGTGAATTGATTCGATCGTATCTACTCGCTCAAATGAAAACAAAGCACCTACGCCTTCCTAGTTACGCCACTGCTCATTGTTGATTATTAAATTATGAAATCAACTAGTTTATAATCGATCGTGTGTTTCAACAGATCATTGTTGGAGATCAATTTCACTTAACCATATTTTATTATAATATTATATTCTTTTGTTTATTATGTTGGATGATTATGATTTAAAGCATTGCATTGTCTTCAAGACAGTTTTGTCATTTTTAAATCAACATTGTGCAAACTGTGTTATACTTTGTCTTTAATTTAAAATGAATCTAAAGGTACGCAACGCACATTTAAGTCGACCGACTTGACTTGAAGTTGACTTGTCAAGACTGTCACTCAGACCTCCACACATACTTTGCCGAGTTTGTTTAGTTTTATTTTAAATATAAACTTTTTAGTTATCCAGTGGGCAGTTTTTCTACCAGCTTTTTATACACAACTTCCTTTTTTATATTTTTCATTAAACTTCAGAAGCATGGGTTGCTTTATACTTAACCTCACCTAGCTTAAAATAAACCACTTCAAACGAATTGAGCATAATTTATTGACGGCAAACTGACCAACTCCGTAAAAATTTTGAAATTTAACTATACTATTGAATCTAACCAAAAATTTTGCATTTTGTCTCATTTTCCCTTAAATGTTTGAAATTTTTTGAATAATCTAATTTTTATAAATTGTTTCCTTGTTGCTGAGGGGTGGCTCGGTATTTCCTTTTGGTTTACAGGTCAGAGGAAATACCAGGAAATACTTGGGAAGTACTGGGAAATATACTAGGAAATACCGGGAAGTGCTTGGGAAATACTAGGAAATTTGAGGAAATACTGGGAAATACCAAGAAATGCTATCTCAGGTATTTTCTTTTGGTGTACAAAAATCGGCGATCGAGCCACCCCTCGCTTGTTGCATCATTTTTTTTTAGTTTTTGCCAAAAATTTTCCTCTCTTGCGCCTGCGCCATTTTTTCCGAAAGGTTGTTGATTTGATTTGATCTTTCAAAATTGACATACCAAAGGCGAATTCAAAACTAATTCGTTTATTTATTTATAATTGAATTCGATAGTTTTTATTTCGGTTCAAATAATAAACAAAATCCTGATGTTGAAAGATTAGCTGTCATATTCCAATGCAAAACTGTCAAACTACGGCCTGACAATATTCTTACATGGCTTTATTCTAGTAAGTCCCTAATATGACAAAAATTATTCCTGCGTCATTATTTTTTTCGAAAAGTACATTATTTTTTTGACTTGATAAGCTTGCTCAAACTCTGGTTGACGTCATGTGTGCATATGCCGCTGTATGCAGAAAAACTGTTTTTTTGAAAGTTTTAGTAAAATACCCGTCTGTCACTGATGAGTTTTTGCAGTTGTTTACAAAGTTTCTATTTTACTATTAAGTACGCAAATGTTTCTTAAAAAAACATATAATTGTATAAATCAAAAAGAATGAACGAGTGAAACGACAGCGAACCAAGGAAACTAGTCCATGGTGAGACGAAATACGTCCACCGGTCTATGAAGAAGAAAGACATTTCGTCAAAGTTCAACCAAACCATGCTATCATCGTCTCCACGGCGTCGGTTTGGAAAGTTAACAAATTATAAAAGGCAACTTGGTTCTACTACGTTATACCTCGCTCGTCAAAACGCCCTATATAACGATTTTTTTGTATGGAAATGATTCTTTGGACTATTTTTAGTCGATTTAGATACGGGAAATTAAAAAAAAAAGTATGGTTTTTTTTTAAATAATTTTTTAAAAAACGTTACATAGTGATTTTCTCTGACTTGTTTTGGTTGAAAAAAATCAATTTCTATCACTGCATCGTCAAATTTTCGACATAAATTTGTAAATTAGCTTAGGATTAATAATTTAACAATTTTAAATTAATTACATACCTAGATTTTCGTGTTTTTTCGCGGTTTTTTCACATAATTTGAAAATTTGTACACTTGACCTTCCCACAGATGTTTTGACACATTGATAGAAATTTTTTGCTGGGCCAACTGTTTCCGGGTCATTCGGCCATATCAAATTTCCCAATTCGATTTGCTTACGGTGACCTACCCTCAGATGCACCGTAAGCACTTAAGCGCGATCATGGGTTTAATCGCGATTAAGTCCTTGTTGCTCACATACAAAACAACAAAGATTGAAAATGGATTAGCAAAGCCTTGTTACGGGGCATCTGAGGGTTAAAGGCCCAAATTATAGGAAATTATTTATTTAGAACTATTCACCAAGAATCGGCGCAGCTGATTTTTGCTTATTACTTGTGCGGTACGGTTCGGTTCGGTTCGGTTCGGTTCGGTTCGGTTCGGTTCGGTTCGGTTCGGTTCGGTTCGGTTCGGTTCGGTTCTGTTCGGTTCGGTTAGGTTAGGTTCAGTTCGGTTCGGTTCGGTTCGGTTCGGTTCAATTCGGTTCGGTTCGGTTCGGTTCGGTTCGGTTCGGTTCGGTTCGGTTCGGTTCGGTTCGGTTCGGTTCGGTTCGGTTCGGTTCGGCTCGGTTCGGTTCGGTTCGGTTCGGTTCGGTTCGGTTCGGTTCGGTTCGGTTCGGTTCGGTTCGGTTCGGTTCGGTTCGGTTCGGTTCGGTTCGGTTCGGTTCGGTTCGGTTCGGTTCGTTTCGGTTCGGTTCCGTTCGGTTTGGTTTAGTTCGGTTCGGTTCGGTTCGGTTCGGTTCGGTTCGGTTCGGTTCGGTTCGGTTCGGTTCGGTTCGGTTCGGTTCGGTTCGGTTCGGTTCGGTTCGGTTCGGTTCGGTTCGGTTCGGTTCGGTTCGGTTCGGTTCGGTTCGGTTCGGTTCGGTTCGGTTCGGTTCGGTTCGGTTCGGTTCGTTTCGGTTCGGTTCCGTTCGGTTTGGTTTAGTTCGGTTCGTTTTGGTTCAGTTAAGTTGCGTTCGGTTTAGTTTTAGGTTAGGTTTGTTGGATCTTAAAGTAATTCAGCAGGAGTCAGCGCAGCCGACTCCTGCTGAATTACTTTAAAACACAACCAACCTAATCTAAGATCGACCCAAACCGAAACAAACCGAACTGCTGAATTTCTGTAAATCATCATTATCATAATTGTTTCTGCATTTTTTTCATTATAAATGCTCAATAGTCGATTTTGGACGATTTTACGGAGTAAAAAATGCGCGACAAATTAAAATGTTGGAGCAAAATGTAAGGTCGAACGTTAGATTTCCAAAATATGGTGTAACAATTTTTCTATGCGTAAATACATTTCTAAAAAACCATAACTTTTTATCGCCTCTTGCCAGACAGTTGGTCACCTTATTTTTGGCTAAATTACCATTTATTTAAAGCTCAGACGATTGTGAGCCGTCCCTCTCTTTCTCGAAATACGTCAAATAAATTCTTTCTATAGCAATTTGTATGAGTTTTTACTAATTTTTTAATTTTAAAATTTCTAAAAAAAATGCGAAAAATCCGCATTTTTTTTTCTTGAAAACAGTATAAAACGACCTCAACTTATCATTAAAAAAAGAAACACCCATTTTCAAGCATCGAGGTATAACGTAGTAGACCCGGCAACTTCAAAGGGGTAAAGTTGTTTATTGTATATAAACTTTATGCTGCAAAAAAATTGAGTGTAAAAATTGACTCGTTAGCACACGGCCATTTTATCACCAAATCGAAAACAGTGTTCACTTAAAAGCCTTAAATATTAATTTTATTTTCGTCTAGCTTATAACTTTTCTGTTATTTCTTTAATCCTTCTAGTTACAGTTAACTTAATGTGAGGCTCACGATTTTTCGACCGACAAGTTGTTTGCACCAATTTTAAGTAGGTAATATGATGGCAAAAAACTGGGCTTTTCTAGTTCACTAAAGTATGCAGGGTCAAGAATTGAATTCCGCAAAGAAAAAATGTAAAAACTCTCACAGATTACACCGCTCTACAAAATAAGAAAAAGTTCTTGTTGCAAAAAAAAAATGAATTTTTATCTAGTACTGATTCCGTAACTACCCTTGGTTTGTTCAAGTTGGCTCACTTTTATGTAAAAAAAAAATTAAAAAACGATTTTTCTTTTTCACCGTGTTTTTCGTAAAAAAATGTCCTATAACTTTAAAACTATAGGCAGCAAATTATTAAAAAACTTGGCAAAATAGTAACGTATTACCTGGCGAATTTTTGTGCAAAAAAAATGGTATATTTACATAAGCGCGCTTGATTAGAATACGTTTCGAAACCGAAAAAAGGCGATTTTTCAGAAAAAAATAAATTTAATAAACCGCTTGGTAACGTGGCCTGTCAGTCATACCGTTAAATTCCTTGGAGAAGTAACCAAAAAATATGTTAGATACATTTTATCCTAAAATCATCAGGTTGAAAGATATCTAGGTTTGAATTAGAATGTTGAAAAAAAAACAGAGAAAACAATTATTGTTTCTTATTGTCATAAGCAAAATAAGATAAGCTATGGTTTTTGCTCGTTTTTATTATTTTGCAATTACAAGGCGCGATATTTCCGTTTGAATGCGTAGTTCTCAATCGTACCTACAGTTAACGTGTCATTGAGTATTGACTTTTCTATTGAATACTAAGGTGATTTTCAATTTTTTTTGGATTTTCGTGGAGGTTTTGAATTTTTATTTTTTAAGTTGGTGTTCTTTGGATTCTCATTTTTTAAGATGGTGTTTTGTGGATTATCATTTTGAAGTGACTTTTTGGATATTCTTTTTAAAGTTTTTAAATATGAATTTGGGAACATCTGGTTTGTTTTAAATTAACAAAAATGCCATTTAAAAAGAGTTGTATTAATTTCAATCAATTTTTATTTTTGATCAACTTTAAACCAGATTTACTTTCATAATTGTGAACGTCTGAAAAAAGTGCATAGGAGATTTTTTGTAGTAAATTTGTTACTTGATACAAATATCGACCCAAGTTTTCTTATTAGCTATTCGTTTTGTTGTATTGGCTTGTTTTCAATTTTATCAATTTTTAGCAGTTTTTTGGCTATATATTCGTAATACGGCTACGGCTGGTTTTCATATTCCGCTGTAAGATACAGCTAATGATCCCTCAATTTTATACCAATTTCGAGTTGTATACCTTTAGATGCTTTCAAGATATAATTTTTTTTATATAAATTTTACGAAAAACAGCTTTTATTTTTTTTTCCTACAAAAGTGAGCCAACTTAGATAAACCAAAGGTGGCTATGGAATCAGGGTATGTATCCTGGAGAATAATAATCCACAAAAGATATTCTTGCAACATTTTACCTGTTGTTAGCTCCCGCTAAATTTCGCGGTTGTTTTTAATTTTAAAACCACACAATTGGATGACGGACAGAATACATTTTCGCGCATTTCGACATGCGCACCAACAATCAGTGAGATCCTTTTCTACCGCCTCGAGAAAATGGCGTGTTAATTTCTTTCTCCAACTATTACAAATTTCTACACTTGAATGTGCTCGATTTTGGTGTACTGAAGCATAGAACTGGAAACTTCAGCCCTTCAGCTACGTGGTGCCATCATTAGACCCAGAAAGGGGCCCCTGGTACGTGGAGAAATTGGCTGCAAACTGGTGAGTGCTTTGTTTCTGATTTCCGTTGTGTGGTAACAGCAATTAACTATGGACCTTTTGATTATTTCGTGATTTCGTATCAATCTATTTATGTTTGTTCGCGCTTTCATTAATTAAAATATATACAGTCCACTGCAGTTATCGTTTTTCTACCTGCGGGAATACATAAGTGTTCCTTCGACCCGAATTATTTAAATTTACTCCATACGACGGTATTAATAAGTCGGCCATTTTTCACATTTTCACACGGCGACCACACGGCCTTGAATTTGCCAATCGTTCGACCTTCGGTTTCGGCGCAGTTCACCTGTTTTCGGTCCGCTGCTATGGTAACGCAGGGTCTACCGCGTGGTCATTTCAGTAAACAAAAATCGAGAAGCAATCAAAACAAACAACATTTCTCATTTCTGTGATTAGATGTGTTCCATATCATTTCGATATTTTAAACAATTTTCGTCAATTGCGATAAATTAGTGCATATTTTCGACAATTCGTCATTTTTCTATTTCAGAAGCATTAATTTAGCGTTAATTGTATATTTACCGACATTTCTGTGATTAGATGTGTTCCATATCATTTCGATATTTAAAACAATTTTCATCAATTGCGATAAATTAGTGCATATTTTTGACAATTTGTCATTTTTCTATTTCAGAAGCATTAATTTAGCGTTAATTGTATATTTACCGACAATTTCGTCATTTCAAAGGTAAAAATCATGTCTATCAAAAAAGCCGTGCAAAAACGCAAGGGTTTTTTATCTGCGATCATCGAGTGTTATGTGTTTTCACAAACCGCGGCAACGGACGCAAAAGCGAGAAACGAGTTTCAAGTGAGGTATTCCGATTTGCATGAAACCTTCGATAAATTCATGTTGGCACATAATGATGTCATTATGTTGATAGACGACTCGGACGACGAGGAGTTTAAAACGCAAGATGCGATCCTTTCAGAAGCTCGTAAATATTTTTATGCGTGTAAGGGGGTTTACTCTGAAATATTTCCGGTTGAGGCTCCAACACTTTCGGGATCATATGTTCGACAAAACGAATCTGAAACTCCACAACTCAAAGAGTTACGTATTCCCATATTTCGAGGTGATAAAAAATTATGGCCAAGCTTTTTCGATCTTTTTAATAACATTATAGATCAAAATCAAAGTCTAAGTAACGTCCGAAAACTTCAAAATTTATTTTCATATCTCGAGGATGAGCCTTTAAAATTGATATCAGGGATTAGCTTATCTGATCAAAATTATAAAATTGCTTAAGACAAATTAGTCAATAGATATCAAAACAAGCGAGACCTCGCAAATGATGCTTTAAGCACAATTATGAACTCTACATTAAAAAACGAGTCAGCTAAAGAATTGCGTAATTTAATTGACACCTTTTCAGAATCCCTAGAAATTTTAAAATCACTTAGCTTTAGAAAAATTGGATATTCCGACGCGTTCAAATTTCGAAATGAATCACGCCAATACTAATACCGAAATTCCCACTTTTCAGTCACTTTTTCAATTTCTAGAAAAAAGATGTAAATTTTTGGAATTACTCCCTCAATCAACAGCACCCAAAAAGGAGCCTACATATCAAAAATCAAATTCTATGCAAAATCAGTTTGGGCAAAGGCCTACCTATCAAAAATCAAATTCTATGCCAAATCAGTTTGGGCAAAAGCCTACCTAAAAATCATCCAATTCGCCTTTTATAGGACTGGCTGGCACCTCAACTAATTCAAGTACGGGAATAAAATGTTTCCGGTGTAATCAAGGTACGCTTTCGAAATGTCAAACATTTCTTGACCTCTCATCTATCGATCGCCTATCTTTCGTCAAGCAGAAAAAATTATGTGTAGCGTGTTTTCATCCCTCGCATGGGGTAGACACGTGCAATAGTTGCAATAGTAAAAGGCACCACACTTTAACTCATATCTTAGAAACTAATAAAGAGTCTGGAAGCCAAGATACTAGTCCTGTCATTCACACACCACCTGTCAATAATCTTCATGTGACATTAAATACCTCAGGATCTTCAGGTGCCTTTCTTTTATGCACCGCCATAATAGATGTTATGGACGGTTGCGGAAATTTTCAACCTGTAAGGGCACTGCTTGATTCTGGATCACAGGCAGGATTCATCAGTGAAAAGTGTATTCAGCGTCTTAATCTTCCTAGGCGAAGTTACACCTCTGAAATATTCGGATTAAATCAAATGTCTTCTCTTACTTCCAAAGGGCTCGTTCAATGTCACATTAAGCCACAAGGACAGGTCAATCCTTTACTTAATTTCGAAGCAATTGTTGTTCCACAACTATTTTCCAATATGCCTACATTCACTTTGAACGATAATCAGTGGAAACACTTGGAAAACCTTAAACTTGCCGACCCATCTTATTTCAAATCTAGACCTGTGGACCTAGTTATTGGTTGCGAGCTATTCGCACAGATATTCAAGGAGGGCAGGATTCTTGGACAAATAGGGCAACCTTCAGCCCTTGAAACAATCTTTGGCTGGGTTGTCATGGGAAAAGTTGACGAAGTAGGTAATCTTACGGAACGAACCAGTTGTTTTTTAACGAGTCATTCACCTCCTTTAAAGGTCATTATCCTTAGGTTTTGGGAAATCGAACATTTGCCTAAAAAACAAATCTTATCACAGGAAGAAAAACAAGCGGAATCAATTTTTACTGCGAGTGTCGTACGACAACCGAGCGGTAGATTCATGGTAGATCTTCCGTTTAAAGATAAAATAAACCCTGACCTAGGAAATACTTATCCGCAAGCTTATCGTAGATTTTTACTTCTAGAAAATAGATTACTCAAAAATCCTGATCTGTACACTGCCTATTCTAGTTTCATGCAAGACTATATCGATTCTAATCGTATGAGTCTAGTTTTACCTAGTCAACCAAAAGTCGACGAATCATGTTTTTTGGCACATCATTGCGTACTAAAGCCGGAAAGCTTAAGTACAAAATTAAGGGTAGTCTGGGATTGTTCGGCAGTCACCCGAAAGAATATTAGTCTCAATGACACGTTGTTATCTGGACCGAAACTTCAAAAGGATCTTGCTTCTTTACTCCTTACGTTTCGTCTTAATCCTATTGCCTACATTGCTGATATCAAACAGATGTTCCGTCAAGTCCTTATCAATCCTTATCACCGTCCCTATCAAAGGATATTGTGGAGGTTTTCTCCACAGGACCCACTTTCAGTGTGGGAACTTTCTACTGTCACTTTTGGCATGACATGCTCACCTTTTCTAGCCATGCGTACATTAAATGAGCTGGCAGAGAGAGAAAAGGAACGTTTTCCTATGGCTAGTACTGTTCTAAAAACGTCAATTTACATCGACGATATCTTGGGAACTAGCCCTTCGCTTTCTGAAGCTCTTTCCCTTCAAACGGAACTCAATGATTTGTTGAAGTCGGGAGGATTTGAACTTAAAAAATGGGCAAGCAATTGTCCTGAGTTATTGGCAACATTGCCAGAATCCGATCGTCAAATGCCTCTCTCTTTTGACAAGGATGAACCACACTTTATCAAAGTTTTAGGCCTTCAATGGCATCCAAAAAACGACATTTTTTCTTATCAAAGCCGAATGAAGGACAAACCCCCAACTAAACGTTCTATTTTATCTATCATAGGAACAATCTTCGATCCCTTAGGTTTTTTTTATCCCTTGTTGCGACAAGCAAAATTTATTTTGCAACAGTTGTGGATATCGAAAATAGGCTGGGACGAAGAACCAGATTCTTCTATCATCGACTCTTGGAACAAATTTCGTTCTGAATTTCCGCTTCTTTCCAATTTTCAATTACCCCGACAAATCAAACTGTCAAAAATCAATACCTGTCAAATCATCGGCTTCTGTGACGCTTCAATTCGAGGCTACGCAGGCGTCGTATATTTTCGTGTAGAAGAGGAAAACAATATATCTGTTTCTCTCATATCTGCAAAATCTAGGGTCGCGCCTATAAAGTCACAAACTTTGGCTAGGCTAGAACTCCTAGGCGCATTTCTTTTAAGCGAATTGATTGACTTCGTTTTATCTAGCTATGAAGGAAAAATAACTTTTACAAATATCGTTACTTTCTGCGATTCGCAAGTCGTATTGCACTGGCTTTCATCCCCTCCTAATCGCTGGCAAACCTTTGTTGGAAATCGAGTCCAAGAAACCATTCCCTCAAACTCATGGCGCTACATTCCTTCTGCTTTAAATGCAGCCGATATTGCATCACGAGGGGCCACCCCCTCACAGCTCATTTCACGTGACATGTGGTGGAACGCACCGTCGTTTTTGTGGTCTCCCGAAAACGAATGGCCCGATTTTCATAAGTCAAAAATGCCGATTGATTTCGGAGTTATTAATCTGGAGGAAAAGCCAAAGGTCTGTTGCAATGCGATAATTGACGTTAACTTCTTAGATCAGCTTCTTATCAAATATTCATCTATATCAAAAATTCAACGTATCATTTGTTATGTCCTTCGAATAGTTAACCTTTTTCAAAACCATTCCTATCAAAAACCCACTAATCTAACGGACCAAAAAATTATTTTTGAAAATATTGTTTTTCCTACCACCGATGAGATGCAAAGTGCGTTTTACCTTCTCATCAAACGCGTTCAAGGTTCTTGTTTTTCTGAGCTTTTTTCCGCGTTATCTAAGGATAAACCAATACCGAAACCTTTTTGAAAACTTTCACCTTTTCTTGATGAAAATAATATCATTAGAGTCGGTGGCAGATTACAAAAATCTGACCTTTTGTCTTATTCTGCAAAACACCCCGTCTTACTTTCGAGTAACCATCGTTTAACTACTCTTCTTATCGAGTCCACTCATCGACAATACCTTCATCCTGGGTTTAAAACATTACATAATCTGCTTTTACAGCAATTTTGGATATTATCTGCCAGACGGGCAATTCAGAGAACCATATCCAAGTGCTTGCAATGTTTTAGAATCAACCCTAAACCCTATAGACCGCCCATAATGAGTTCACTTCCCGCTCATCGAATCAATCAACTTAAACCTTTTTCGAGTGTAGCTATCGACTTTTGTGGACCTTTCTTCTGGGACCCCCTCTCAGTCCACATTTCAATGGCCTGGCAGAAGCTGGCGTCAAAAGTTTTAAAACTCACTTTGTTCGAGTTGTCGGCGACCAGAAGTTGTCTATCATGGAAATGTCTACCCTTACATGTCGCATAGAAGCTGTACTTAATAGTCGCCCTTTATCTCCTGCCTCTTCAGACCCACACGATCTTCAACCTCTTACCCCTGGGCATTTTTTGACCCTTGAACCCCTTAATTCAGAAATTCCGGAGTCAGATTTGTCCGAAGTTCCCCTAAATCGGCTCTCGAGATGGCAACTAATCCAAAAACTACATAATGATTTTTGGAAACGGTATTCTGTAGAGTATTTGCATACGCTACAACAGCGACACAAGTGGGCTGATTCGTCCCCAAATATCAAATTAAATGATTTGGTTATCATAACGAGTGATCACATCCAATCACCTTTGAAATGGCCAGTCGGTCGGGTCATCGAACTGCATCCCGGCGGAGACGGTCAAGTGCGTGTTGCGACGGTACGAACGGCTACCGGTGTTTACAAACGGCCAGTTGTAAAACTGTGCCTCTTGCCGAATTAAAAGTAATTTTAATTTTTTCTACCAATTGAAGTCAATTATTACAATAGGTAATTCTTTATTTTTTTTTTTTTTAGTTTTGTTTGTTTGTTTTGCTTTTTTCGGGTTTTCGTTATCTCTAAATAAACTTACGCTACTTATCTGTTTTCATTCATTTATATTTATCGGAAGAAAGAAAGGGGCCCCTGGTACGTGGAGAAATTGGCAGCAAACTGGTGAGTGCTTTGTTTCTGATTTCCGTTGTGTGGTAACAGCAATTAACTATGGACCTTTTGATTATTTCGTGATTTCGTATCAATCTATTTATGTTTGTTCGCGCTTTCATTAATTAAAATATATACAGTCCACTGCAGTTATCGTTTTTGTACCTGCGGGCATACACCTGTTGAGCGGTGTTATTATTTGGACCAGTACAAATACCTTTCGGAAGGAAAAAAATTAATAACATTATAAAAACTATTTTAATTTAAACGTAAAGTTTAGCACTCGTGAAAAAAAAACAACAATTTTTCGTGGCTAAGCGGGCATAAAAAGATTTTGTTTCTCGGGTATTTTTCCATGGGCAGCTCGAAAGCTGTACACACACGGGGGTCTAAGATCTAATGAATAGCTATTAAGTGTTGACAGTTAACTGTTTCGTCCTTAATGGACTCTTCAGAACAGTGCATGGTCAATGAGACACTTTTGTGAAGCTATAGAGACGGTATTGAATCTCATCTTGCGATATTGATAAGAGAAATCAGTATGGCATGCATTATTTATTAGTTTCTCATACCAATATCGTAAGATGAAATGTATATACCGTATAGCTTTGCAAAAGTGTGACATTGACCATGCCGTGTTCTGAAGAGTCCCTTAAGTACGAAACAGTTAACTGTCCACACTTAGTAGTTGTCCATTAGATCTTGGACCCCCGTGGGTGTACAGCTTTCGAGATATCCATGAAAAAATACAAGAGAAATAAAATCTTTCTATGCCCACTTAGCCACGAAAAATTGTTGTTTTATTTTAATTTAAAGAAAATATATCGCAGCTAAAAGGAAAAATAAATTAGACACGTGCTTTTTTTTCTTTCGTTTTTTACTAAATTTGGTGAAAACTTACCTTTTTATAATCTTAATACGTTACAATTTTTTAATATGAGGTACTGAAAATAAATATTACTTGAAAATTAAAGGAAGTAATGAAGTAAATTTTCGATATATGGCCGCCATTTTGTTCTTAACTAACAAGTGCCAAATTTTTCAATTTTTTTTTTTAACTTAGTTATTTCCCTTTAATAAGTCTATCATCTATTTTTTTTCAAAATTTGACAACCGCTATCTTGGATCCTGATGGCATCCTGGAAGATGACCACCAATTTTAATTGCGTTAGACTGAAAAATAAATAAATAATTGCATTAAGACAGTGGCGTGTCGTATAATATAGGCAGAAAGGAAAATTTTTTTTTTTATCATATCATCCCATTTTATTAACTTAACACATATATTCAACAAAAATATGCATAACAAGCATTTTTTAAATGATTGAATAGAGATTGCCTATGAGATATTTCCAATAATTGCATATACTGCATTATCGCGCTTTTCTCATTATTTTCCATATGATTTTCGTAAAGTCGGCATGATTTAGATTCTGTTCTCGCTAATAGGATTTTATAGGCGGGGTCATTTTGATTCTTGAAAGACGTTGTATTGTATAGACCGCTGGCGCCGTAAGAATGAGAGAGACAGAAAAGGAGGCATCGTGTGGTTTTCTCGCCTGTTATCTTGGTCGTGTGTCATGCATGCGAGTGCATTGTTTGCTTTAAAAAAAATCTGCCAACTATGAAAAAGGTGGAATATGTAAATTAGTACATTTAAGGAAAATCGATTTTTAGTTGCAAAGGTTTAGTTCTTTGAGAAAGCAGTAAATGGTTTATCGAATATTTCAAACAAAGAAAGTCAATTACTGCTTTTGTAGATTGAATTTGGGCGCAAAATAATTTAAGAATAATTGATACAAAAAAAGTTTTTTTTTTTGCTCGTTAGACTTTTTCCATATTTGAGCAGAATTGTTTCGATTTTTCATAAACTTTTTTAAAGGATTCGATGTGTTGTGTCATTTTATTTAGATATTTGATAATAGAGTCTTTGAGGGAGTTTCCTTCGTAAATTTTTAACTTGTAGTCTAGTACGTGTGTGCACTTTTACAGTGTGTCCCATTTTCGATGGGATTAAATGGAGAACTCGGTTATTATTAAAGAAATTGATTTTCTGATTGCACCTTACCGTGCTCTTTTTTCAAGGCCTTAAAAATGGTGTATTCAGATTTTTGCTATACCCCGTAGTTTCGCTAATACAGGGAGTTTTTGAAAAAATTGCATTTTTAATAATTCCTTGTGTCTCGTTTATTTTGCAAGATATTTTTATTCTGTAAAAACTTTTTAAGAAGAAAAAAATTACGTTGTCAATTTTTTAAAATGTTGTTTAGTTTTTGAGATATGGTATTTATCATAAAAAAATTAAATACGGACCTGGATTTTTTTTATTATTATTCTAATTGGTTTTATGCTATTATTATCACAATATAATAAAAAAATAATATTTTTTATATTAAGATAAAAAAAAATATTTAGTATTTAAAAAAATAGTTTTAGTCTGAGCCTGGAAATTTTCAACATAAATATAAATTAAAAATTGCTAGTTGAACGATTTTTAGTTTAAATGTTTTGAAACTTAGCAAATTAAAATGGATTTACTTTAATTTAAATATTTATATAAAACAAAGTCTACGACAAAAACAAAAAAAAATATGAATTACAATAGTTAATAACTAATTTCATTTAGTGATATAAATGTTTAAACTGATTGCGATTATGTGTAAGACATTGTTGACATTTTTGAGTAATTTTTCTTAGCGCATAAAAATATTTCTGCCGTGTAGATATTGGGATTTTGTTGCTTGAATAAAGCAGTCAAACATAACACATTTTTCAAAATCTGGATATGGTCGAGTTCTAGCCATTTTAGAATAATTTTGAGTGACTTGTTTACAAAAATGACAAGTAAAATGACAATGTCAATTCCTCGCTTTTGTTTTTCCATGTTGAATTAAATTTCATGAGTTGCTGTGCTATCAAATAATTACTATGATTTTTTTGTAACTTCTTAACATTTTTAACTTTATTTATTAATCTTTTAATGAACGTTTCAAAACAGATAAAGTAACAATCGTTCAACTAGTGTGTCTTGCAATTTTTAATTTATATTTACGTTGGAAATTTCCAGGTTCGGACAAAAATTTTTTTAGAAATATAAAATATTTTTTTAAAACTTAAATTAAAAAAATATTAAAGTTTTATCATTTTAAGATAATAATAACATGAAATCAATCAAAATATTTATAAAAAAAATCCACGTCCGTATTTAATTTTTAATGATAAATACCATAACTCAAAAACTAAACAATATTTAAAAAAGTTGACAACGTCATTATTTTGCTCTAAAAAAGTTGCCATGTAAAGATTTTTACAGAATAAAAATATTTTGGTAAATATGCGAAATACAAGGAATTATTAAAAATGCAATTTTTTCAAAAACTCCCTGTATCAGCGAAACCACGGGGTGTAGCAAAAATCTGATTATACTATTTTTACCGGCTCAAAAAAAGAGCACAGTAAGGTGCAATCAGAAAATCGATATCTTTAATAATAACCGAGTTTCCCATTTAATCCCATCGAAAATGGGACACGCTGTACAGTAAGTGTGTAAGTGACAAAACAATGCCAATTGTTGCCTACCCTGCTTTGATTAGCACTGCATGCTACTGCATTAAGGCAACCTTTTAAATTGGCATGATGTAGGGGGGAAAATAGAATCGTCATATTTATTTCGTGGAGTGTATTTAAGACAATTTGATCATAACAAAACATTTCATGTTAAAAAAGCCGAGTACGCGAAAATGGTATTCCGCAAAAAGAATTCAGTTAAAAGCGAGGTTAAAAGCAAATTTAAGTTCTCCAATACAGATTTCAAAATGAAAGGTTCTTAGTAGTTTGGAAATGTTTTTTAAACTTTGCTACTACAGCCAAACTCCTTTATGTTCAATTTAACCCTTAGAGTCATATGCAGCCGCAATAGCCAAGTTTCATTTTGAAATTTGTATTGAAGAACTTAGCTTTACTTTTATCTCAATTCTTTTTACGGAATACCATTTTCGCGTACTTGGGTTTTTTACATGAATTGTTTTTGTTATAATTTCACTCCTTTTTAAAAGGATTTGGATAATATTTATGTTTTAAACTAGTAAAATATGCGGAACATTGTTCAAAACTTTTGTAATGCCTTATTAAAAATTTTGAGGTTTTTAGTTTTTTCCTATGATGTTATCATAGTTCCTATCAGCCTTCTAAACCTCAGCTCTCTAGCGTTTCTGGAAGTGGGCAATGCTACTTTCACACAATTTTAAATTTATAGGGAAGGGAAGTAAATTTGTGTTTTAAAATTTTTTTCTATAATTTTGGCTTTCCAAATCTGAACTCTCTAGCGTTTCTGGAAGTGAGCAATGTTAGTTTTACATAACTTTACATTTATAGGAGAGGGAAGCAAATTTTGGGGTTTTTTCCTATAGTTTTATCTTATTTCCTATCAGTCTGCCAAAGGTCAGCTCTCTAGCGTGTCTGAAAGTGGGCAATGTTACTTTTACATAATTTTAAATGTATAGGGGAGGATATTAAATTAGAATTTTGGGATTTTTAAATTTTTTTGAACGGTTTGGCCATAATTTCATAATCAGTCTGCTTTGTAGCATGTCTGGAAATACAGTAGAATTTTGATGATCTATACATGAGTGAGTGAGTGAGTGGCAATTTCGACGTTTTTTGAAATATCGTATCTACTTTATTACTGCATGGAAGTCCATGAAACTTGGAGAGGTTGCTAACTCTATGAATATCTACGACTGTGCAAAGGTTAATTTTCGTAGATCATTCCGAAGTAGAGTTTTAAATAGGTCAAATATGGGCTGAAATGTTTCAAGAAGAGATGGTACTGCAGTTGCGCGAACTTGGTCGAACACTGCCGTGCCCTCAGATAAACCAGACAATGAAAGATAAATATTGTATTACAAATAATTCTGCAAAACGTTAGCCACAAGCAAAAAATCATTAATTTAAATTAACAAGACGGGACAGGATGTCTTTACAACAGGTCCATATAGGCTAATCACGCACTTTTTTATGTGCGTGATGATCTCCTTACAAAATCTGAATCATTTTGTCCAATCTAGCGAAAGAATACCTTGCATACAAACCATCACCATCGATATTAACGTAGATATAGAGGGAGCAATCTGTATTGTTACGAAACACTGAGTTTAAGCATTGTTTATATTTCCTATCTATTATTTCCTATCCTGAGGTTCAGCTGATACTTAAAAGACCAGGCAATTATTTTCCAGACTTATTAAGGGTTAAAAGTGAAGTCAGGTTCTCAGAGGTCTCTTACTAACGAGTCGTTAAGCTAAATTTACATCGGCTTACTTAAGGGGGCAAGGGGGCTGCCCCTCTTGATATACCTAAAGCCCCCCTTATGTATCTCGTGTGTCTTCAACACTGTTTTATTTCCAAAGATTTAATGGAGACATTTTTTTTTATTAGGATTGGTTGGCATTTATAGCATATTTTATTTTTCTCTAAATCAGAGATGACCCACCCGCGGCACACGTGTCAAATGAAGGCACGCGTGACCCATTATAGCAGAGAGCAAGATCCGTTAATGCTACTTACAGATTGTTGACAGTTAAAATATTTAAAAAACTTTTTTAATATGTGGTTTTTCCAAATAATTTGTGCTACAAAAACTTCGTAGGAGCTTTCCTTTCTGAGATATTTGCAAAAACACTGTTGTCTACGCTGATATAGCGTGGAATTCACTTGGAGTGTGCTAATGGATTAGAAAGGGATCAGATCCGTCATGTATCCCTTTACTTTTATTATCAAATTGGAAACCACAAAATATTGCTTTCACAAAAATTCGTGGTACGCGCAAAAATGTTTGGAGTCAAAAGTGGTATAGTTTACCAAAAGGTTGGCAACAACTGGTCTAAAAGATGTAGGTATTAGACCATTGCAAACTTTTTATTATTTAAGGGTATGATGTTATTTTCAAGCTTTTTAAAGTATCTCAAGAACTAACTGATTTATAAAAATTTGGAATGCAGATTCGGGATCAGCGTAGCTGAAAACCTCACTTGCGGGTTCTCTTTTATATCTGACAAACATTTTGATATTGCTGTGTTATTAATGCGTCTTGACCTAGCTACAAATTAAAGTGGTAATGCAAAAAGTGCAATAGTTCACTTATTAAAGAGGAAAATAATAAAAGCAAGAAAATAGTTAGCTTAGAAATAACCAGGAAGTTATAAGTGTAACGCATATCAAAAACTTCTAAATCAAGATTCGTATTAACGAAATATATTTAGATGATCAAATTAATAAAGTCTGGCCAAAATAAAATGAGGCGCAAAACAGCTGGTTCAACTCAATCTCTTTCTTTACAGCACTTTTGTGCTACTGGGTTTTCTTCATTTTTAGCAAATTTACCATTAACAAAATTTTAACATTACAAGAAAAAACGGTACTCATCTGGTACGTTTAACCAAATCGACTTCAGTCCGTTCATAATTCACACCCTTTTATTGGGTTTCTATTGTTACCGGTGCGGTGGGCTGAAATAGACTTCGGCCCAGTCACAATTCACACCTATTTATTGGGCTTTATTGGTTATCGCTGGGCTCAAACTGATGACTAGGCACGTTTCATACACATTACACTATACCAGCAAAAGGAAACAGTGGCGTATCATTTACTCTTTTTTAATTTATTAATAAAACTATGTGGAGTTCCAATTTGGAAGATATAACTAATGGTTTTTAGATTTTTGCAATTTTCAGAAAGTCAGTTGGTATTTTTGTAGGTTTCTAGATTCATACGCACCTACCTAATGAAATAGGTAGGTACCTACATAGCATAATAAGCATAAAAGTTTTTAAAAAATATTTATTTCTTAAAAAAATAAGCAAGAAAAAGATTAGGAGGAGTAAAATATAAAATTAATACCTAATAATGATGAATTAAAAAATTATAGCCCGCTACGAGATAGAGAAAGATAGTGCTAATTGAAGCCATCAGGACGCGCCTTAACGCCAATAAAAGAAGAAGCCTTGCAGCATGCGCGATAAATGAATGTGCGGTTTTATTGGCGCGATGGCGGAGGTGGGCAATATCCCAAATCCGCGCAAATCGTTCAATCTGAATATTGAAAAAATCGATGAAAACCGCCACAATCAGATGAAAACCGCCACAATCATGCGGTCGATCAACACAATAGCAAAACAAACAGTAATCTACAATTTATCAATTTTTGACGCCTCAGACGGCAAAAAAGAAACTGTCCTAAATGTTTTGACCAAAAAAGGCACCATTAATAATGTTCCAAGAACCATTTATAACGGGGTTATCGATCTATTCTGATTGTCATAAGCGTGTCATGAAATTTATGTAGACCTTTGTTGAGCGTTAAGTACACAAGAAAAAAAATGGAAAAAGGAATCCTTGGAATCCAATTGGTTCAAAGGGAAGTTACAAACTGTTCTAAATGTAATATTTAAGTATGTATTTTTTTAATCAAATCTGACGCTGTTTACGACTCGGCAGTGGTGGCTCATGACTTGCATAACCTACCCCCCTTTTTAATACACACATATAAAAATAATAATATAATAAAATGCTAATAATACCAAAATTCAGTTAAATCAGCGAAATCACGTATGTAGTAGGTTTATGATAATGCAATTGCAATGTAATTTAAATTTTACTGCTTTTATGTGAGGCAATTCGTCTATCCTTCTTTAAAATGTCGAATGTACACTTTGTCTTTAACCTTAGCCGGTTTATTTACGCTCAATATAGGAGACGGCTTTTCATTCTACCTCTGCAATGGTTTTTTGAGTAAAACACACTTTGCTTCGTACACAGTATAAAATAATTAAAATAAAAACCAAATCAGAACACACAGATTACCAAGAAACCCAGGTGAACTCACCGAGTCGTTTACTGTCACCGGATACTATTTCAATAAAGTACGCATGTTTAACACCTGATTCATGGCCCTGCGATAGCATGCGACATTGTCATGGCAACCAATGGACGCCTTCACCCCGCGGTATATCAAGTAGACATAGGCGAACGAAAAACCAAATCATTTCAACAATGCTTCTCTGTACGCTGGGTTTGCACTCACTGCACTGTAAAATTTCATAGCGATATGTTTTGTTGCCTGCTAATTGCAACATATAGAAAAAGACGACTTTGTCGCTATAGAATGCAACAGTATAGAATCCACGGCGGGGTAGGTGTAGTTCGATGTGGTGTGTGTGTGTGTATATTGGTTATTTTGTTTTTTTAAACATATTTTCCATTTTGGGTGGTGCTTCGTCCCGGCGTTTAGTTTTAAGATATAAAATTTAGAGACATTTATCTAAATTAGAATGCTTTTTATTTTCTTTTTTTTGCTAGAGTTATGCTCAAACTTTATACTTAAAGTTACTTTTATTTCTTGGTTTAAACTAATTTAGTTACTAAGATATGCCTTGCCTACAAAAAGGGTAAAAATTTGAATTTGCGCGGAATGCATTGACTTTACTTTATTATTTTTGCTTTTTCTACCTTGAGTATATCCATTTTCCATCCTTTTTTAATTTAAGTTTTTTTCCTAATTTTATACATACCTTTTTACTGCTATATTGCTACATACAGCAGTGCTCCAAAGTCCGTCTTGCTATACGGATCTCATGCGAATATTTGGGGTACTCTCCATACCAGTGATATATATTGATCGCCAAGTGAAATCACATGCGTGTTTTTTAAGACCACGGTCGTGTATAAACATTTTATGGATTGCTTTGATGTGCTACTGCTACTACTTTGATTGGAATTATTTGGATGCGACTGTGCAGTTGTCCATGTACCAAGTTCCTTTCATCCAAGGGTAAGTCAAAGTGTTTTTGAGCTGCGTTTCTTTACATTTTTTACTTATTCCCTATGCTACTATTCCTAACTAAGAACACAAAAGTGCAACCTAAGAGTGGGAACTATTGGACTGGAGATCCCTATTGCTACAGTTCGGTTGGTTTGTTGACTTTTTCATGCGAAAGACCAACCATTTTTTGGTCCTTCGAGCCGGATTTCCCGTTCTGCGTAATAGGTGCTCTCAGAGTTGCATAATTGTGTTTGAAGTTAGGACTTTACTTTGCGTCTTTTTGAGACAAGGCATATCTTAGGTTTTACATTTTATCTACGGTGTGTCTATTGTACGTTGCACGTACCAAATTGCATTACATTTTTTATTTGTGCAATATACAAATTGCATACAAATTTTGAAAAATTTATTTTTTTCAAAATTAAAAATTATTGCGCTGTCGATGTATGTAAGGCTTGCGTTTCCTTGCGTACCTACACAAATTCAGAAACTCTTATCAGTTGCTAAATTTTTTGTGCATATTTATTAGCATTTATACTTTTTGCTAAAAACTTGCTGTTCTTTACTCAATATTTGCTAAAAGCCGCTGGCCTTTTAATATTGCTTTGAATCTTGGTTTACGAGGGAATTTGAAAAGTAGTACGATATATTTTTTAAATTTGCTTCCCTTATTAACTATTGCTTTACTTTGCATTTTAACTTTTTAAAATGGTAAACGATACCGAAAAAAAGGTAAGCTCGGCTAAGGCCTTGCGTCAAACTGCAATCAATCAGTTGAGTGTGCTTGAACACTATGCCAATCAGGCGAAAACAAATCCAGCTGCTCACACAAGGTTTAAAGTTAACTTTAAAAAACTTTCTTCCTGTTGTAAGAGCTTTGAAAAGCATCATAATGCTTTACTGATCTTGATTTCAGACGATTCTGAAGCTCTGGAAGCTCAGAATAAAATACAAAAAGATTTTTTGGATAGATGCGTAGAGGTTGAGGCTTTGCACTATGATTTATTTGAGGTGGAGGCTGAAGAAATAAATCGAAGCCACAATGAGGTAAATAATCAAACAATTATTTTTCCGGAACCAGAATTTTCTCTTCCCAAGTTAAATGTCCCTCCTTTTTCGGGCGATGTTGAGGAGTTTCCAAGCTTTATTGAGATTTACAATGCGGTTGTACATACGCGTAAGAGCTCGGACATTGAGAAGTTTAAATATTTACGTACGATTTTAAGAGGCCCTGCTTTAAATTTAATTAAAAATATACCTCTTGAAGGAAATAATTATTTACTTTGCTACGATACGCTGATTTCCAGATATGACAATAAGCGCTTGCGTGCGGTTTCTTACTGGAAATCTATCGAAAACTCACCTCGGCTATCCAATGATGACGTTTTAGAATTGCGCAAAATGCTAGATACGTTCAAGGAAAACCTTGATTGCTTAAAAAATATGGGATATGCGACCCATAGTTGGTGCTTTATTACTGCGAACATGCTTTTGGATCGATTAGATCCCGAAACGCGTAAGTTATTTGAACTAAATCACGCTTCTAAGTTAATGCCAAAATACGAAGATATTTACAAATTTTTAGAGCAACATTGCACGGCTCTTGAATCTTTATCTTTGTCTATGAAACAAGATATTGTTCAAAACTCACGACCAGGGAACTTCTCGAGATCCCCCCGTAATCCACGAAATAAAACAGTTTTACTTGCAAACAGACAGTCACAAAAAACTCCAAATTCCAAACAAAACACGTGTTTCTACTGCAAAGCAAAAAATACACATCTGATTTTTAGCTGTGAATCTTTTTTAGTGAAACCAATTCAAGAACGCATTGATTTTATTAGAAATAATAAGGGATGCACCAACTGCATGGCTAGTTTTCATCAAGTAAACTCGTGCACTTCACAAAAAAGATGTAGATTTTGTTTTTTAAATCACCACAGTCTTTTATGCCTAAAAAATAACTCCCCAGCTTCGGTGATTGCTTCTTCTTCTGTGACGTCTAGTGGATCACAAACTACCCCCGTAGAAAATCAGATTACTGAAAATAAATCTATTCACGCGGGTACTGTGCTTGGCGACTATGACACGTTGCTTTGCACTGCTTTGCTGCACATCCGTGATGCATACGGAAATTGGCACGAAATACGCGCCATCTTGGATAATGGCGCCATGTGCTCCTTTATAACGAAAAAATGTGCGAATGCACTCGGACTTCCTAAATCCAACATTTCGCTTAATGTAAACGGTTTAGGAGATATGTCTACTACGGCGCGCCATGCGGTGCATTGTAAAATTGCTGCTATCGATAATAAATCGAAAATTTTTAGTCTAGAACCTGTATTAATAGACCAAGTTTGCAATAAAATGCCAAGTGTATCTTTTAACAAAAATTCTTTGCACTACTTAACTGGCCTAAAATTAGCTGATCCCAGTTGGTATAATCAAGCTGGCATTCAGCTTTTTATTGGCGCGGACCTTTATGGGTCACTTTTAGAAGAGGGTAGACTTTATTTCGGTCCAGACACCCCCTCTTGTATTAATACAGTCTTCGGATGGACTTTGCTCGGAAAAATGCCTCTGCAAAATGCTGCTTTTGCATCAAAAAATATTTCTACTTTTATGGCAACTATTTCCACTCCTGATTTAAATAATACTTTGCAAAAATTCTGGGAGTTGGAAGAGGTTCCTACGGTGGAGAAAAATTCACCTTCAGATATTTTTTGCGAAAAATATTTTGAAAAAACTACTATACGCGATGTGGACGGTAGATACACCGTTTCGTTGCCTTTTAAAATCAATCCCGTTGATTTCGGCGATACCCGAACCCTTGCTTTGCGTCGGTTGTACTCGCTTGAAAAACGTTTGCTAAATGATAAAAAATTATTTACTTCTTACTCACAAGTAATGCAAGAATACTTGGATATGGGTCACATGCGTGCAGTTTCACCCCCTAATAACTCAGAAATTCATGAATATTTTTATATTGCTCACCATGCGGTTATAAAAGAAAGCTCGAGTAGCACGCCTGTTCGTCCTGTCTTTGACGCATCGAGTCATTCTTTAAATAAGCCTAGCCTAAATCAAGCCCTTCACACGGGTCCTAAATTACAAGGAGATTTAGTTAAAATTTTGCTTAATTTTCGGCTACATAAATATTGTTTTGTTAGCGATATTTCTAAAATGTACAGAATGATAAATGTGGAGGAAAATCAACATAAATACCAACGAATTTTATGGCGTTTTAATTCTGAAGAATCGGTGCAAGATTACGAATTAAAAACTTTGACTTTCGGGGTAAACTGTTCTCCATATTTAGCAATTCGAACCTTGCTTAAATTAGCCGATGATTATCAAGACTTACCGATGGCTTCTGCGATTTTAAAGGACAGCGTCTATATAGACGACTGCGTAGTAAGTTGCAATGATTTTGATCAAATCATGCTTATGAAAAATCAATTAATTGAGTTATTAGGGCGAGGTGGATTTGAACTGAAAAAATGGGCATTAAACGAACCCAAGTTGCTTGCAGACTTGCCTGCAACCCACATACAAACCAAAGACTTTTCTTTGGATCGAGAGGATGCAAACTCTCTAAAAATTTTAGGCTTGAGGTGGAACCCTCAAAGTGATAACTTTTTTTATTCTTTTAATTATAATACAAAAATTTGCACTAAGCGTAATTTGCTTAGTACCCTTGCGAAATGCTTTGACCCTTTAGGTTTTCTTACACCGGTTACGTTTTTTGCAAAAAATTTAATCCAGTACTTATGGTTTATAAAGTTAGATTGGAATCAGTTAGCACCCCCGGAAATAATTTCCAAGTGGAAAAAATTCGAGGAAGAACTCAAATTATTTTCTGATTTTTATATCCCAAGAATGATTTTCAATTTTGTCAAATTGTTGGATTTAGCGATGCATCCGAGCGCGGTATGTGTGCGGCGGTTTATTTTCGTATTGTTTATCAAAACGGAGATATTAAAACGTATTTTGTGTGCGCAAAATCGAAAGTCGCTCCCATAAAAAGAATCAGTATTCCCCGTTTGGAGCTCTGTGCGGCAGTTTTGCTAGCTAAACTCATTCAATTTATTCAAAATACTTTTGCTAATAAAATTGCTTTTCAAAATACTATTGCTTTTACGGATAGTATGGTAGCGCTCTCTTGGATCAAAGGATCACCACATGCGTGGCGCACTTTTGTATCCAACCGAGTCACATACATACAAGAAAAAATTCAGCCTTGCGATTGGAACCATGTTCCTTCTGAATTAAACGCCGCGGACCCCGGGTCACGTGGTCTATTGCCTGCAGATTTAATTAATTGTTCCCTATGGTGGCAAGGACCCGAGTTCCTTTGTAAGCCACAAGAGACATGGGATTTTACTAAAAATAATATTACTACACCCAAAGAAGCTCTCGAAGAGGAGCGAAAATTGGTGTTTGCTGCAACAATTGAACCAAATTTTTTGGATTGTCTGCTTAACAAATTTTCAAATTTTTTGCGTTTAATTAGACTTGTTGCTTTTATACTACGTTTTATTCACAATCTTCGCGCGCGTAAATTTAATAGTGAGAAAATTATTATTAATTCTACGTGGTTAATACAATATGAGTTACAAAATGCAATATTTGTGCTTATAAAACACGTGCAAAATAAATATTTTCAAAACGAGATTCCTTTACTTGTCGATAATAAACCGTTGCCAAAGGTTTTTAGAAAATTAAATCCGTTTTTGGATCAAAATAATATTTTACGCATTGGCGGAAGATTATGCAATTCGGAATTAGATTATGACAAAAAATTTCCTATACTTTTACCCGGTGATTCTCAATTTACAAAGTTATTGATTGCGCATACTCACGAGAAACATATGCATACCGGCATAAACACGACTTTATTTTTACTTTTTCAAAATTATTGGATTTTTGCAGCTAAAAGGCATATAAGAAAAATAATTTCGCGTTGTTCTACATGCTGGCGCACGCGCCCCAATAATTATCAACCCCCTGTTGGAAATTTGCCAAAATTTCGCGTTTCACAAGCAAAAGCTTTTCAACACGTTGGCGTTGATCTTACGGGAAGTTTTGCTATTACAATGAGCCGCATGCGCGGTGCAAAACGACTTAAGGCTTATGTCGTTCTATTTATTTGCGGTTGTACGAAGGCGGTACACTTAGAAATTGTGTCAGACTTATCAGCAGACGCTTTTATGGCAGCGTTCCGACGTTTTATGGCCAGAAGAGGACGCGTGGAAGTAGTCTACTCGGATAACGCGTCGAATTTTACGCTTTCTGCTAAAATGCTTAACGAGATGTTTGCTGAAGTTGCTAATCGCGAATCAATTCGTTGGCACTTCAACCCTCCATCCGCACCCCACATGGGCGGTTTGTGGGAAAGTAACATCAAAAGTGCAAAGTCTCATTTACTAGGAGTAATTGGAGAACAGGTGCTTACTTTTGAGGAGCTTTATACTGTGGTTACGCAAGTAGAAGCTATCCTCAACTCTAGGCCTTTGTGTCCAGTCAGCACAGATCCAAATGATTTGAGTGCACTGACGCCCGGTCATTTCCTTAGCCTGGAACCACTTACGACTGTTCCAGACCTCGATTTTGACCAAGTGCCTTTAAATAGGCTTTCTCGGTGGCAGTTGCTGCAAAAACTGCATCGCGATTTTTGGCGTAGATGGCACAGAGATTACTTACATACATTGCAACAACACGCTAAAGTGAATCAAGACAAAATTGATCCCATTGCGATTGATACGATGGTTTTGATCAAAGATGATCAAACCACTCCCTTAAATTGGGTATTGGGACGAGTAGTAGGATTGCACCCTGGTACTGATAATGTAGTAAGAGTTGCTACAGTTAAAACCTCCAAAGGTTTATTCAAGAGGCCTTTGGTGAAATTGTGCCCTCTCCCTAATGCTTAGTTCAGAAAATACCATGCCCTGGGTATTTTCAGGGGGGCCGGAATGCTTCGTCCCGGCGTTTAGTTTTAAGATATAAAATTTAGAGACATTTATCTAAATTAGAATGCTTTTTATTTTCTTTTTTTGCTAGAGTTATGCTCAAACTTTATACTTAAAGTTACTTTTATTTCTTGGTTTAAACTAATTTAGTTACTAAGATATGCCTTGCCTACAAAAAGGGTAAAAATTTGAATTTGCGCGGTGAATTATATGCTCAAGAATGCATTGACTTTACTTTATTATTTTTGCTTTTTCTACCTTGAGTATATCCATTTTCCATCCTTTTTTAATTTAAGTTTTTTTCCTAATTTTATACATACCTTTTTACTGCTATATTGCTACATACAGCAGTGCTCCAAAGTCCGTCTTGCTATACGGATCTCATGCGAATATTTGGGGTACTCTCCATACCAGTGATATATATTGATCGCCAAGTGAAATCACATGCGTGTTTTTTAAGACCACGGTCGTGTATAAACATTTTATGGATTGCTTTGATGTGCTACTGCTACTACTTTGATTGGAATTATTTGGATGCGACTGTGCAGTTGTCCATGTACCAAGTTCCTTTCATCCAAGGGTAAGTCAAAGTGTTTTTGAGCTGCGTTTCTTTACATTTTTTACTTATTCCCTATGCTACTATTCCTAACTAAGAACACAAAAGTGCAACCTAAGAGTGGGAACTATTGGACTGGAGATCCCTATTGCTACAGTTCGGTTGGTTTGTTGACTTTTTCATGCGAAAGACGTCTCGACCGACCAGGTGGATAGTAGTGAAGAAGAAGTAACTACCTACTACTTTAATCCATAATTTACGATTCTACGAAAATTATTTGCAACGATAAACTTGTCGTCTACCAACTGTTGATCCATGCACCACCACACCATAAAGCACCCCACACCTCTCCATCAGAGCATGAAAAGTCGTTACAAAAGCCATACGTCTCCACATACCAAAACATTACCGTACAAACATTATTATGTGCACCTTATTAGAAAAAAGGCGACTTATTGTATTAAGCGTTCCAGTCTCGTGCCCTTATGTTATCTACCCCTTGCATAAAATCATCCCTTAAAGAAAAACCTTATGGTCAGGTCAAAGGAACCCATGCGCAACTAGCACGTACACACTGGTGCCAGACGCAACTGTGCTGTTATGGTCAAACGCTTCAGCGCACGTACGTTTTATTAGACTGTGCATTTACATCGGTATTTTGCTTTTGTTAAAGTGCACTTCAAATGCTTAACCATAAAGTTCTCGATGGTCGTGCGCGAGGTGTATTTATAAAATGAAAAATCCGACAAGTAATGTATCACATGCATGTGCTATGTCGGGTTACTAGAGGGTGAAATTCTTATAAATTATTTTGGAAGTGTTTGTTTGTATGGTGCCTTTCCACTTTACATTACATACTATTGGAGATTAGTTCGTTTAGAAAAAAAAATATCAATTAAACCGAAGCGGCTGGCAATTTTCAAATATTGGTAAAACGAATTACAAATTTGCATGTGAAAACTATCGAACGTTTATGACTTTAATCTCCCAGTTAATTCCATTAAATGAACAAATTGTAATAATTTTTTAAAAACGAAGAAGTACGTACAGTTTTTTGTATGGAAAGCAGGGTTGCCAAATATTACATTTTTAAATACGGGACGCTAATAGCGAATTCTCTTAGTGCGCCACTCGTGGCCAACTGACACTGTTTTGGTGCTGTCAAAAAATTACCTTAGTGTACTGACTGACTGACAGAGCACTAGAAACATGAGCTCGGTGAACCCGTGCCAAAATATGTGCCTAAGTGCAGCACTGAGTTTTTCACTTGCTCATCAATAGAAAAATAAGATTACAAAATGTTGCATTAGTTTTCCCAAGGTTTTACCAAGAACACAAAAATTGCACTACTGGTGCACCATTGCTACATTTTTTCCGGAAATAATTCGATTTACAGGTGATGTGTAATTGAGTTAAAATTAATTTTAAAAAAAACTCAAAATTATTATCAAAAATCTGTTTCAAAAATTAAGTTTTTTTTATTATTAAGAGGTGGTTAGATATTTACAAAAATCTATCCATTTTTTTAAATAAATTTGATAGCTTAACTTAAGAAAAAATTAATTCTTAAAAAAATTATAAAGGATCCCGCCCGAAGCTTATGGGCGGTGGCTTGGATTTCTTTTAAATTTAAGTATTTTGTAGAACCGAACCGAACCGAACCGAACCTGATGAAAGGTATTTTTGCCTCATCGTCGTCCGACCAATGGTTTCTAAGATTCGTCGTCCGACCTATGATTTCTAAGATACAGGGGTTCAAAGTTTCAGTTTTTAGCTTTTGTGCATTTTTCACAAAAACCTATACCTACTTTATATATCAAACGTTAGGCCACAAGTATAGCTTCATATCCAAATAAAAAAATTGGTCCTATTAAGAGTTTGCTACATTCAGTGGCGTTCCGAACATAAAATATATTAAAAAATATTTATTCAAAAAACGATGCTTTATAGAATTAACTATAAAAAAACACACGGTGATTTTTTTTCGTTTTTTCCTGTCTTTTAGGAATCTCCTAAAGAAGCCAAAATATGCATATGTGGTAAAAATCGGTTTGTAAAGTTTTTCACAAAACGCTGGCTGTAAAACTCTATACTTTTTAGAATTTTAATGCTTTTTTAGAAATGCAAAATACTTTCGCTTTTTTTAACGATAATATTTAAACAAATATAGGTTAATGGAATGATTTTTGTTGCTCACAGTACTTGTTTATTCATTTATTGTGATGAATGTTCGAAATCCTAACTTCTTTTGAGATTATTTTTTTTGCAACATTAAAAGTAAAAAAAAAGTTTAACAATATGATCTGTCAATTTGACATATAGCTTTTAACTACCTTAATATAAAAGATACATGTGGAGTATGCTTGTGGTGTTCTAGGTCGGTTTAAAAAATTAATATTTACATGTTAAGTGTTTGTGGTATGTGTTTTTAGTCAAGATGTCGCTTTCTTGGAAAATATCCAATTATAACGAAAATATTGGTTTTCTTGGAGTTATAAATTGCTAGCATATAAAAAATATATTTTAGCGCCCCATTTGGCTGTGCCAAAATGACCTAGATCGCCTACACAATGCAAAACCTAATTTTAAATGAATCTTTAATATTTGTCCTTCTGTTCGATCAATTTTCTTACCAAACTCTTTCGATCAAATATTTTATAAAAAAAAAATCAAGGATTTTAATCTAGCGTGCTACGATGTATTATAATAACGGGCATCAGGTTTAAGAGCTGTCATGACAGCACTTAAAAAATGCCTAATCTCCCGAAATTATCTAGGATGGACAATACGGTACCTTCAGCAAGAATAATACATTCCTTTCGTGAAATGTTCTTATTTTTTTTTCTTTTAGGAATTAGAATATTTAATAGACGAAGAGTTTATACTAATATGATATTGGGTTTTCTTCATTCTTGTACAAAATTAACTTAACGTGACTTTTTGGGCAAAGGATGATTTTTTTAGGCTGCAACGTTACAGTCTATATTTCTTTTGGAAAATTACTGGAACTGACGCTCAAGCAGCACTAACTTTAACCCTGTTCGACGATGCCAGGATACTTAATTCTTTTTGGGAGTAGTATAATGTAAGTAGTGCTCACCGTAAAAGAGTGAATGCTCTATTGTAGAAAGAACGCTCCCGTGAATTCAACTTCACTACCTCTTACCTAGAAGAAAACTAGTTCGCGGGAAAATTTATAAATTCTCTCACAGTTCAAGGCACAGCGATTTGTTTGGATTGTTAAAGTCATATTTCACTGTGTTTCTTTAAACTGGACAAAAAACGAGATTTTAAAATTTCAACGATTAATAATTTACCATTTTTCAGGGCAAAAATATTATTATACTCATAGGGTTCAATATGTAAAACTGAAGTTTTATAGTCAGGTCTCGAAATCTAAAAATCCGGAGTCGGGGTCAAAAAAAGTTCCTAGATATCTGCAATTTTCCTCATGAATTTCTTTGTGCGGTTATGTTATTAATAAATATTTGTATTTTAATCATGAGGAGGCAAGAACAAGAAAATTAAACAAATGAAAATAGTAAGTAAATTATGTCTGAACCTTAGCACAAAAAAGCAAACAAAAGTCGCCGCGGAAAACATTTTTAAAAAAATTGTACTTAATTTTACATTAATGTGAATAGACTCTTTGACTACACCAAAATCTATAGCATTTCTTTTACGTATTTAAAATAATCGTTCTGCTGTGTTTTAATACAAAATATTTAGTAAATTAATTTTTGTCGTACGAAAAATTGTTTAAAACTACTGAAGCCAATTTTATTTATTAGGAAAATAAATCATCAATTAAAAATTAATATCTATAAAAATTGGACCAATCAAAAAACAAAAATAACTTTAAGGAAAGGTAAGTATATGGCGAGTATTGAGTGCAATATTTTTATTTTAAAAAATCGAAACGTTACCGCTTTCGTCACTTCTATGTCATCATCAGACATATCTTAATTATTAATGAAGAGGTCATTTAAAACAGTTAAAGTATAAGGACATCATTAATAAACTGTTACATAAATATTTTTCTTAACAAATTTTGAAAATTGTTATTCATTTCATATTGGGTATACTAACCTTTGGCCAATAGCTTTAAACATACTCCGAGCCGTCACGTGCCATGCGAAAAAACCTCTATTGCGCGAGCTTCTACGGTCCGACCGAGAAACGTGCAGTCGGTACGGGGCAGGAGAATAGATTTCGCTGTAAACGCGCGAAATTCACTAACTGTGAAAAGCGCGCGACTAGGCCATTGGTCGAGATAAGTCATTTCACACCACACACGACCACTATTGGCCAAAAGATGTGATTGGAATAATCACATCGTTTAAGTACGAGAATAGAGCACCTGAAGTAACACAGACTGGCTTTGAGAATTGGTTATTTATTTTAAAGCGATTCCTAAAGTAATGAGTGATCGGAAAAGAGAAAAATAATTAAAGAGGCAAAAACCAACCATCAAATACTATACATGTATTATTAGAATAGCCTCGATCAAGGCCAACACAAAAATAGAGGCTACGACCCTGAAAAAATCATCCTTTCGGGGGGGGGGGGGGGGGGGCTGAATTTTTGGGTCTTATGGGGGAGACGTTTTCTATGATATTTTCAAAATGGCACTACAGAAATTTGAGTGAAATATTCTCAGACACCATCCCGATATTACACCAAACTTTTGTAAGGATGCAAGATCATTAAAGGTTGAAATCTTCTCTTAGCATTCCTTATTTTGAATTTAAATTACCCGCCATGTTATTTGTGTTTATCACATTCGCTTCTGCTTTAAATTTAATCTTTGTGGGAGCTAATGAAGCGGCTCTGAAAAATTAAGGATTACTATAGATTAAAAAAAAATTGTTCTACAATAATATAGTAAAAACAATAGGGACCTATTGCAATAGTGCCAGGCACAAATTGTTCCGGACACTATATTGAGAATTTCTCATTATAAGAACAGCTGTGTCCTTTAAAATAAGGCATTTATGTATTATACGAGCCGGATTTATTAGTGACGCCACTATTAATGGAAAATAAACGACGGTATTTATAAATTCGACTTTAGTATGTCAATTATGAAAGATCAACTGTCAGTTTGCAATGCGAAACTGTCAATATAGTGCCCGGCACAATTTGTGCCTGGCACTATTGCAATAGGTCCCTAATCTCAAAACCGGTTTTATTTGAAAAAAATCAAATATTCATGACTTGTCATTCCAACTTCAATATTTTAAAGATAATCAGCTCTCTCGTGACGTGACCATCCGAACCGAAGGATCCCGCCCGAAGCTTATGGGCGGTGGCTTGGATTTCTTTTAAATTTAAGTATTTTGTAGATCTTGATGTCCTGATGAAAGGTATTTTTGCCCCATCGTCGTCCGACCAATGGTTTCTAAGATTCGTCGTCCGACCTATGATTTCTAAGATACAGGGGTTCAAAGTTTCAGTTTTTAGCTTTTGTGCATTTTTCACAAAAACCTATACCTACTTTATATATCAAACGTTAGGCCACAAGTATAGCTTCATATCCAAATAAAAAAATTGGTCCTATTAAGAGTTTGCTACATTCAGTGGCGTTCCGAACATAAAATATATTAAAAAATATTTATTCAAAAAACGATGCTTTACAGAATTAACTATAAAAAAACACACGGTGATTTTTTTTCGTTTTTTCCTGTCTTTTAGGAATCTCCTAAAGAAGCCAAAATATGCATATGTGGTAAAAATCGGTTTGTAAAGTTTTTCACAAAACGCTGGCTGTAAAACTCTATACTTTTTAGAATTTTAATGCTTTTTTAGAAATGCAAAATACTTTCGCTTTTTTTAACGATAATATTTAAACAAATATAGGTTAATGGAATGATTTTTGTTGCTCACAGTACTTGTTTATTCATTTATTGTGATGAATGTTCGAAATCCTAACTTCTTTTGAGATTATTTTTTTTGCAACATTAAAAGTAAAAAAAAAGTTTAACAATATGATCTGTCAATTTGACATATAGCTTTTAACTACCTTAATATAAAAGATACATGTGGAGTATGCTTGTGGTGTTCTAGGTCGGTTTAAAAAATTAATATTTACATGTTAAGTGTTTGTGGTATGTGTTTTTAGTCAAGATGTCGCTTACTTGGAAAATATCCAATTATAACGAAAATATTGGTTTTCTTGGAGTTATAAATTGCTAGCATATAAAAAATATATTTTAGCGCCCCATTTGGCTGTGCCAAAATGACCTAGATCGCCTACACAATGCAAAACCTAATTTTAAATGAATCTTTAATATTTGTCCTTCTGTTCGATCAATTTTCTTACCAAACTCTTTCGATCAAATATTGTATAAAAAAAAAATCAAGGATTTTAATCTAGCGTGCTACGATGTATTATAATAACGGGCATCAGGTTTAAGAGCTGTCATGACAGCACTTAAAAAATGCCTAATCTCCCGAAATTATCTCGGATGGACAATACGGTACCTTCAGCAAGAATAATACATTCCTTTCGTGAAATGTTCTTATTTTTTTTTTCTTTTAGGAATTAGAATATTTAATAGACGAAGAGTTTATACTAATATGATATTGGGTTTTCTTCATTCTTGTACAAAATTAACTTAACGTGACTTTTTGGGCAAAGGATGATTTTTTTAGGCTGCAACGTTACAGTCTATATTTCTTTTGGAAAATTACTGGAACTGACGCTCAAGCAGCACTAACTTTAACCCTGTTCGACGATGCCAGGATACTTAATTCTTTTTGGGAGTAGTATAATGTAAGTAGTGCTCACCGTAAAAGAGTGAATGCTCTATTGTAGAAAGAACGCTCCCGTGAATTCAACTTCACTACCTCTTACCTAGAAGAAAACTAGTTCGCGGGAAAATTTATAAATTCTCTCACAGTTCAAGGCACAGCGATTTGTTTGGATTGTTAAAGTCATATTTCACTGTGTTTCTTTAAATTGGACAAAAAACGAGATTTTAAAATTTCAACGATTAATAATTTACCATTTTTCAGGGCAAAAATATTATTATACTCATAGGGGTCAATATGTAAAACTGAAGTTTTATAGTCAGGTCTCGAAATCTAAAAATCCGGAGTCGGGGTCAAAAAAAGTTCCTAGATATCTGCAATTTTCCTCATGAATTTCTTTGTGCGGTTATGTTATTAATAAATATTTGTATTTTAATCATGAGGAGGCAAGAACAAGAAAATTAAACAAATGAAAATAGTAAATAAATTATGTCTGAACCTTAGCACAAAAAAGCAAACAAAAGTCGCCGCGGAAAACATTTTTAAAAAAATTGTACTTAATTTTACATTAATGTGAATAGACTCTTTGACTAGACCAAAATCTATAGCATTTCTTTTACGTATTTAAAATAATCGTTCTGCTGTGTTTTAATACAAAATATTTAGTAAATTAATTTTTGTCGTACGAAAAATTGTTTAAAACTACTGAAGCCAATTTTATTTATTAGGAAAATAAATCTTCAATTAAAAATTAATATCTATAAAAATTGGACCAATCAAAAAACAAAAATAACTTTAAGGAAAGGTAAGTATATGGTGAGTATTGAGTGCAATATTTTTATTTTAAAAAATCGAAACGTTACCGCTTTCGTCACTTCTATGTCATCATCAGACGTATCTTAATTATTAATGAAGAGGTCATTTAAAACAGTTAAAGTATAAGGACATCATTAATAAACTGTTACATAAATGTTTTTCTTAACAAATTTTGAAAATTGTTATTCATTTCATATTGGGTATACTAACCTTTGGCCAATAGCTTTAAACATACTCCGAGCCGTCACGTGCCATGCGAAAAAACCTCTATTGCGCGAGCTTCTACGGTCCGACCGAGAAACGTGCAGTCGGTACGGGGCAGGAGAATAGATTTCGCTGTAAACGCGCGAAATTCACTAACTGTGAAAAGCGCGCGACTAGGCCATTGGTCGAGATAAGTCATTTCACACCACACACGACCACTATTGGCCAAAAGATGTGATTGGAATAATCACATCGTTTAAGTACGAGAATAGAGCACCTGAAGTAACACAGACTGGCTTTGAGAATTGGTTATTTATTTTAAAGCGATTCCTAAAGTAATGAGTGATCGGAAAAGAGAAAAATAATTAAAGAGGCAAAAACCAACCATCAAATACTATACATGTATTATTAGAATAGCCTCGATCAAGGCCAACACAAAAATAGAGGCTATGACCCTGAAAAAATCATCCTTTCGGGGGGGGGGGGGCTGAATTTTTGGGTCTTATGGGGGAGACGTTTTTTATGATATTTTCAAAATGGCACTACAGAAATTTGAGTGAAATATTCTCAGACACCATCCCGATATTACACCAAACTTTTGTAAGGATGCAAGATCATTAAAGGTTGAAATCTTCTCTTAGCATTCCTTATTTTGAATTTAAATTACCCGCCATGTTATTTGTGTTTATCACATTCGCTTCTGCTTTAGATTTAATCTTTGTGGGAGCTAATGAAGCGGCTCTGAAAAATTAAGGATTACTATAGATTAAAAAAAAATTGTTCTACAATAATATAGTAAAAACAATAGGGACCTATTGCAATAGTGCCAGGCACAAATTGTTCCGGACACTATATTGAGAATTTCTCATTATAAGAACAGCTGTGTCCTTTAAAATAAGGCATTTATGTATTATACGAGCCGGATTTATTAGTGACGCCACTATTAATGGAAAATAAACGACGGTATTTATAAATTCGACTTTAGTATGTCAATTATGAAGATCAACTGTCAGTTTGCAATGCGAAACTGTCAATATAGTGCCCGGCACAATTTGTGCCTGGCACTATTGCAATAGGTCCCTAATCTCAAAACCGGTTTTATTTGAAAAAAATCAAATATTCATGACTTGTCATTCCAACTTCAATATTTTAAAGATAATCAGCTCTCTCGTGACGTGACCATCAAAAAAAAATCAGCCCCCGATGTGACGTCAACAAAGTGGAGGATCGTGGCCCGTCCATTCTGATATCCCTGCCTCGATAATACTACGACCGTTGTTTGATGGTAATCTCAAACAACGCTACGACCAAAAAAGTTCTAAAAAACTGAAAGCTCTGGGATTATTGATATGTGCATTGCACTTGATCCGGATTGCTTTGGAGTAGCAGGTAATTAATATAAGACATTAGCGTTCATTTGTATAATTACTACCTGTGGATTTAAGCTAATCATTTTAAAACGTAAGACAGAAACGGGTTCAAACCATCAAGTGAAGCTTTATATGTAAGAATAAAAGGAATTTTTGATAGGGCGGTACAACTATTACGTTTATTATGTCAGGTTAGGCGGTGTTTTATTTCAAACAAAAAATTAATAATAAATTTAAATTAATGTGGTTAAACAAAAGATTCAAATTAAAATTTGTATATATTTAAGACGAATACATGATTCTATATTAGCCTAGGATATTTAGTTTTGTAGGCTACAATAATAATCTTATAGATTTCGCCCCAATAGATCTATACCTATGAATACAACATAAATATATATACAGGGTGTTTCAAGTTAAGTCCACCATTGCTAGCTTTTTTATTATTAAATATAGATAAAACTTTAAATTGGCAAACTAGTAGAATTCTCGATGCTCTTTAAGATACTTAAATTAAAAGAAAATAGAGCATCGCGAGTTTTTGAGTTCTTTCAAAAAACATAAATAAAAAATAATTGAGCACCCTATATTTAAAATAAAAAAAAAATGTGTGTGCTTAAGACCACACGGGAGAAGTGTAAACTGCAACAAGGCGAAATTAATAATACTGGCCCATAACATATTCTGCAAAGCGGACCGAACCAAACTCTTCTGTGTACTGGCCTTCATCTGCATCATCATATCGCTCCCTGAATGTTTCTCACAGTTACGACTCGAGCCGATTTCACCCGAATGAGCGTTACATAGCCGAGCCTGACGGCTAAGTTCAATTCACTACCCACAAAAACTGCTAAACGCGCCTAATTTACACTTCAAAATTTTTTTGATAGGTTTTTCAATTCTAAACAAAAATTGTTTTTCGATTTTTTTTCCCTAAAATTAAAAATAACGAAGATATTTTAAATTCAAAATTACGTATTGAAATTTAATTAATTTTGAATTTGGAATATCTTCATTATTTTTACCTTTAGGAAAAAAGTTCAGAAGACAATTTTTGTTTAGAATTGAAGAAGTTTTTTTTATCGTTTTTGAAAGATCTGCTTTTTGAAAAAGTATTATTTTAAAAAAATTAAAAACAAATAATTTTTCTCTTTAACGAAAATTTTGTTTTCGAAATTAATTTTTGTAAAAAGTAATTTTAACAAAAAATTTGTTTTCAAAATTAATTTTTGTAAAAAAAAATAATAAAATAATAAATTAGTTTATTGAAAAGCGTTTTTCGTCCCAACAAGAGGACAAAAGAGTTATGGTTTAAGAAAAAATAAGTTTCGTTAGCAGTCGGCAAATCGGTCGGCGGCGAATTGTTCCCTGTCCCTGAATCAGCCCGCGGCGAATCGGCCGGGGTAAATTGTCCCTTGCCTAAATGGAAGGTAGCCTGTTATAATGGACATGGTGATAACAAATATGTAACATCCACAATGAGCTGAAATTTTTCCAATTTTTATTTGCGTATCATCCGATGGCTGACCGAAACCACGCCATGAATCAAATTTTTAGGGGATCCGAACACGCCTGCGCAAAACAAAACCAAACTAAAAGGTTTTGGTTTTATTTTCATAAAAATGATTATTACCTAAAAGTTTTAAAAACAATAACATTTAATGTTATATAGACTAAATAAATTAACTTACGGGCTGGTCCTCAGAACAAGGTAGTGGCAGCTGTAAACATCGATGTTACAGTCTCGTTAATTAATTTATTTAGTCTATGACCAAACCTCAAAAAATTCATTTCATATTTAATTTGATGTTATGTAATAAATTCATCCACTAACAAGCATCGACTCCACGAACCAATTGCCATTGTTGGCAACAATCGATTGCATAGGAAATTTAGAAGAACTTGTTTGATGGGATCCAAAATTTTCAAGAATCCTTTTGATTGCATCGACGAGATGAGAACTCAATCTAATAGGAAAATGTAAGGCATATGCCAGAACAAATTGTCGAGGTCACGGGATCACAAAGTTCAAGCAACTTCGTCAAACATATTGCACTTCTTCTAAGGAAACAGAGTACGGACACTCCTCGTAAAGCAAGCTTGCTCTACGATGAGTGTCCTTAAGACAGAGAGATCTAGAAAGTTGTCGGCTGGGGCAAATTACAACTGCGATGCATATGTGAATTGCATTTTGAAATTTTGCAGTTTAGCCTAGTACAGAACCACATATATTATTTTGTGTTTTATAGAAAGCACATAGAATCTACACCATATGTTTACCGTTTATATATTTATATACGTAGTCTATATGTTTTGTTAAATTGCACCATCATTGCCCACTCATTAGTACTCGGTAAGAGTTAATAAAACTATATGATTGCCCGTTTCTTCACATATCATCTGTTTAATGTAGAACTCAGAAAACCCAGCACGCGCCTCTGGCAGGGGGTTCATAACAAAATAATCAGCAGCAAAAATATTTAAGTCATAGACTTGTTAAAACCCTTACCGGACGCGGAGGTCTAAAAAATGTGCCACCAATTTGGTTCACTTACACCACCTCGAAAACCATTTCTCACGACTACTTACGAGAAGATCAACGATCGGTTTGCAACACCGCTCTGCGAGGTGACATCTGTGGACTCGAGCGACAATTTGTGGTGTATTGGGAGTTGTCTTTTTACTCATCATTCATTCCAAGCATGCCAATTTTGAAAAAATAAATAAAAAAAGCAAATTTCGGCCCCGGTTGGGTCTAAAAATTGTTGAAATTTTGGTACGGGTAAGAGTTAATATTAAGTATTTATGCAATAATTTGATCCCGAAAGAAATCTAAACTAACTGTATATCAGTATATAATGGCGTAAATTTCAACATTTTATCAAAGAGTTTTGCATAGAAATTAAACTTGTAACTCTCGCAATTAGGCCTGCTTAAAGTAATCCATTTATCTACGCTAATTAACATCTGAAAGCGCAAAGAGCGGATCGTGACGTTGAGCTTTTTTGCCATCTCAGGCGGCTGTAACATGTGCACTGTTTTCTTCATTTGTTTCTGCTTTATTATATTGAAGAATACTTCAGTTCAGAAGCTTCGGCGAATGGCCTGTGGTTTGACTAAGGTCACCTGCTATTCTTCTTTTGGCTATTATTTAAAAACTTCCATACCTTATTTAGGGACTTATACAAAAAATGAGTAACAACTTTAAAGATTTCAACCTAACCAAACTTAAAAGCTTATCTGAAATGGACTCTCTACCATCAGAAATTTTGCCAGTTGGGGAACCGACATCGGGCTGCTCTTTTTTATATTCCAGTTCACTCAGACAGACTAGCCAGAGCAGGTGTAGTCTTTCAGCATCTGAAGGGAGCAATGGCCATAATGGAGTATGAAGAGAACAAAAAACTTACCTAGTTGCAGGCGAGCAATGCTGGGAAAAATGAAACATACCGGCAAACAAGTACTGCCGTAGTTGCAGGGACGAGAAGGGACTGATAGCACAAGATATACGCTCTGTGTCTTACCAGGAAGCGATGTACCTAGGTTTTCCTTAGTTCAAGTTCTTCCTTAGTTTTTAGCGATATATGTCGAATGAAAATAATGGATTTTTCACCAACTTCCAGTAATCTTACAAAATGAATGAGAAAAGTTATAGGTACAATATTTAGGTACATATTGGTAAGTGTTGGTAATTGTTCCTCAATAAAACAAAATAATGAAATAATAAGTAGGTTCAATATTTGCATCCGATCAAACCGACGGATTTTTGATCAGCTGATCGAAGATTGGTGAGTGCAAATTGTAATTACCGAACGGACAGAGAGACACTTACTCTTATTTTCCACAACTTCAGCAAAGTTCTCTTAAGATACCTGTGTGCTAAAGGTTTTTCCACTTTCTGGTTCAAATAGTTCCAAACTCTTTATTTTTAGAGATAAAAACTAAAAAGGAATAAAAATAGCCTCAAAAAAACAGATTAATCTGAAAGATTCATCTGCAGGGCTCTCAACAGATAAACAGCAAAATAATATGAAAAATATGAACTTTTTAAATAAAATTATGAAAATTATGAAATTAAGAAAACAAAATATGAATAAAAAATTAAGTTTTTTTTGAGTCGTCTACCAAATGGCTTGTTATGACAAACTTAAAAAAAAAACTCATTTACTAAGCAAAAATATATATATATCTTAATTTTATTTATTAAGAAAAGTATTAACAAACATTTTCAAGTTGAATTAGGCCTGGATGGGGTATGGCCAAACAAAAACAAGGCACATTTTTTAAAGCATATTTTACAACAAGGTATAAGGTGTTTCCGTATTTTTAAACCAAGGTCTACTGCAATTGTTCAAAATAGAAAAAAAAGTTATAAAAAACACAAACATTTTAAATCTCTTACGAAACATCCTACAAATTAATATGTTATTGATTTAACTTTAAAAAAATAGATATTTTCTTTATAAACTCAAAAATGTATGATAAACTGCCATTTGGTAAAGTCACTGTTAAAATATTAGCATCTAGAATTTCTAGCGGTTTGGGACCTACTCAACATTTCTTGAAAATAGGTACCCTATATTCTATCTCTTGCAATAAGTGCAGTAGACCTTTGTGGAAATATACCAAAACACCCTGTATATCTAGTAACACAGATCACTTAAGTATACTCGATGATATACTTGGTATACTTAAAATACCTATTTCGAGCTCAAAAATTTTTAAAAACTGAACATTACAGAGTAAACTAATAAAATTCATGAAAAAGTCTATTTCAGAACTCACCACGGATGACCAAAACAACTAATTAACATAAAAACAAAAGGCAAAAAAGCCCTACTTTAGTCAGACTTTCTCAGCGGCAATAATAAAGTAAAAGGAACTCAAAATTCAAGGCTAGGAAAAATATTGAAAATTTCCACACATATTCTATGACTGAAGTTTCTTCATTGGGGAAAATATAAAAAATATAAAATAATGGAGGTTTTTCTAAAAATATAAAGTTTTATGAAGTCTGAAAAAAATATTAACATTTTCATAAAATATGAAGGTGTTGAGAGCCCTGCATCTGAAAATCAGAGCACGCAGATTTGACTCCGATCGATCTGGATTCATTTACTGAACGATTCAGATTTACCGACCCTGCCTCTGATTGGAATTACCGAACGAATTTAGAGCAGTCGGATTGATCGGATTTAAATACCGAACGTACCTAGGTATAATATTAGAACCATTTGCGGGATATAAAGATATAAGAATTATTAAAGGTAAAAAAGGATTGATAAAAGACCTCCTTTTGATTGAAGAAGTCCGATAAAGAAGTGACATAATAATAAATAACTTACTTTAAAATATTTAAAACCTACCGAAGATATTAGTATTTCATTAATTAATTTTGGTGGTCTCAATTCCTTAAAAATGCTCAGTTGTATTTTTGTTAATGCAGCTTTAGGAGTGACCTTATTGAGATCAATTTTCAATTCAAAGATTAATAAACACAATAATTTCTGTCTTATGCCGTGGTCATTTTCAATTGCAATCACTGTATAACAGATATCGATGGCTTATCTCTAATTGGTTCCCATTAGGTATTGGGAATTAAATTGACTGCTCTACACTTTAAAACACCTATTTATGCGCCTTTATTACTAGCGACAGCGGTTACGATGGTCGCTTCTCGTTAATGTTCTGGGAGCTGTCGGCTTGTAACATTCTTATAGGCGTTTTCTTGATACAATTTTATTATTCAATAACCTTAATTTTAATTTGATAGATTTTTTTAGTGGGAACCAACTACAACGTGCATTAAAAAGGTTGTTTGTGAAAAAATGGAGACATTTTTTATCATATATTCAATGATATCTACATCTACTACTACTACTATGGGTTTTTCTACGTTGTCCGACGCCTATTCTCCACCTCCTTCGATCCTGACAATCATCTTTTGTCAGATTTTTTTGACTCATTGATCTTTGGATTGACTGTTGCCATTCTAATTTAGGAGGCCCTCTTTTCCTGCGCCCTATTGGTTGCCATTCTAGGACCTGCTTTGTTAATCTTTCGTCGTTCATCCGTTGTACATGACCGTACCATATCAGTTGCCTTTTAGTGGTGTCATTCGTTATGCCATACATCTAACGGAGTTGTAATTAATGACAAACATATTTGAGCTTGCTTAGTTGCTAGATGGTTGCTGCGATGGACACGAAAATACCTCGAACTGCTGACAGGTATGTCAACTGGACATTATCGATCCTCGTTCTGTCTTTTAATAAGAAACAAGTTGAGATTTTCGACAGTAACATGCAATTGTTTAGTTTCAAACGCTTGCTCAAAATCGATAGACATTTAATAAGTAAATCAATACAAATATTAATATAAATTTGCTCTAACTTATCGTAGATTGCAAAGGCGCTTGGTTCCGAAGCATACATCAGAAATCAATTATTTAAGCCAGAGGCTACTTTTGGGTTTGGGACACAAGGAAAAAGCCAATGCAGCCATTTGTCTTTGTGTGCACTGACAAACTTCTGGAAAGCAGAAACAGGCTGCAGACAAACGCATTCACGGGTACGAAAAGACGTTGAGCTTGTGTTATAATAAGAGTGGGTCAAGGCTAGACCTGAGACATAGCAAAAAGGGCCTACTCTGGTCTTTTTGCCAGACCTACGGCCACAAATGAGAAACAAGTCTATGGATGGTAGAATGTTTCCAAATATAATATATTTCCTAACAATCTTGTATATTTCGTGATTTGATACTGAACTAAGTATTTACAATATATGGATACTTAGTTTAACAGCTGTTATCGGAGAAAGATCGAATTAAAGTTTTGTTTGTTTAAATTAATATGTTGTATCTATTTGGAAACCTAATTAAAAATCAACAATTAAAGAAACCTTCCGTAAAACGAGGTGCTCCACTTTTTTGATCTAATTCAAAAAATTCAAAGAAATAACCAAAAATTATACCATAAAAAATGTTTTTTTGGTTTTAATAAAAAACACATGGTAGAGGTAATTAACAAAGGACATTTTTATTACAAAATACTTAGTATTATAAATATTTTATTTAACTTGAAAAGTGGAGCAACGTTTCCCATAGTCCGAGGTTACTTTGCCCCACTTTATAAAATATGAACAAAAAACATTGGTGTTTTATATGTTGGCGCAAACTACACCCAATATTTAGTTAGCTTTTTTCCAAACATTCAATATGGTGAATAAAAAATTTAAAAATATTGGTTTCTTAAGTAAAAATTGCATAGAAATCGATAACTGGACTAGACACCAAATTTTTCGAGATCAAATTTTAAAGGAATTTCAAGCTGCACTTCACTATGGTATTAACTCGAGACGACTAAGCGGAAAACAGCGGCTACCGCGTCTGAAAAGTCAAATTCGCAACGGATAATTCACGCGTGGTGGCGTTGTGGTACATGCGCAGATTTTTAATGTGGAATATCTAAGAACTTTTTTAGCAATCTTTTATGCCATCTTATAGTTTAAAAAATTCTGCAGATCGTTAATTTAGGCTTCCAGTTACGGTTCCATGCCAAGTATGTCGTTTCGTGCGTTATTGGTTAGCCAACCAAGAAACATTGCACCCATTTGCAGGTCTGCCACGTGGAGGCAGACGTCGCGGTTGTTGTATTGCCACAAATCACCCTACAAAATACCATATGAGTGGTAACAACTTTTCAGACAACTCTGTGTTTTTCATTAGTAGTTAACTTGATTTATAAAAAAAATTTCTATATTTAGCCAGACCAAGCAGATGCGAACTTCACTCTCACACTTTACCATCTTTAAGCTATGTGAAGATAATGGTGAAGATGTTTAAAATAGTTGAAATAGCCATATTGCGATATAGTGGACAAGACAAACGACTCTGTGATGATGCATTGCCATAATGAAGATATAGCTGGTAATAACATTGAAATTCAACACTTGTGCCAACTAACACAGACTAAAATAAACGAATAGCAAGACAAGCCAAAAACTTATACGTAACTACCTATATAATTAGTTCACCCAACCCTGGTAGGAGGTGGTTCCCTCCTCTTAAATGAGCTTTTTGACTGTTTTTTTGCTAATCTCTCGTAAACGGTCAACTTTTCTAAAAATATTCTAGAGATTATTTTGCCAGCGGATAAATTTGTCTTTTTAAACATGAACCTTAGTTTTTTAATTTTTAAAGGCAGTGGTGCACGTTCCATAGGCCTACGAAAAAAGGTGAAAATGTTTAAAATATGTTTTTTTAAATTTTCTTGTGGCTTTTTGTATCCTAAACACATTGTTTTTTCAAAAAAGTACTTTTGTTCAACATCCTATTGTATACAGTTCAATATTTAATACGTTAGACATAACTTTTTAAGTAAATAAAAATAAATGAGTTTGTAGAAATCCTCAAATCAAACAAAAATTTTGAACATCCATTTTTGTAACTCAGTAAATAATACTCAAGTTAAGTAAAAGAATATTTTTGATAAGTATTAACTTAAAACTTAATTTTTCGAGTGAATTCATTTAAATTGGAGAGACTGGCATTCCCCCTCTCGCCCCCCTCAAAAGTGATATTTTACTGTATTATTCTAATTATTTTCAAACTTTTAACTTGGCTAAAAACAACTAAGTATTAGTTATTAAGGCTGACCAAAAGTTCTCTCTAACGATGTATAACATGCTCCACTTGGATCAGTGGCGCACGTTTTATAGGTATTTCAATAAATGAGAGCTGTGGAAAAAACAAAAATTTTTTAATATTTTTGAATTTTATTGTCCTACATGTCTGGTTTTAAAACTCATTTTTAAAGCTAAAGAAATTTCCTTTTTAACGATGTATACCACTTCCCCCTCAAGGCAGCAGTAGATCTAGCATAGACTCACAAAAAATGGTCAAATTTGGTATACACTTGAATCTTCGCTTAAGACAACCATGTTGTTGAAACCGTACGAATACACATACCGCGTTCAATGAGGGAGGCGACACACTTGGTATGAATATACAGTATACTCCTCCGAAAATATAACGACGGAAACCATCCACCCAATCTTGGTGGTTCCCCACCCTCTAAATAATTTTTTCGACATTTTTTATTACTTGTTATATCAAATTTGACAATTTTTGGGGCGTCTATGCAAGATCTACTGCTGCGTTGAGGGGGGGAGTGATGTACATCGTTGGAAAGGAAATTTCTTCGGCTTTAAAAAGAAGTTTTAAAACCAGACATGTGGAACAGTAAAATTTGGTGCGCCACTGATGTAAGGGGGCGTGATATACATCGGTAGAGAGTACTTTTCATTACCTCAAGATTTGTTACTTCTTTGTTTGAAATTCGTAGACAATGATTGAGTAGAAATAGAATTTCGAACTTCCATTGTCTTTATTTTAAACAGTGTTTAAAATAAATAAAGACAATGGAAGTCCGAAATTCTATTTCTATTTGTTACTTAGTTGTTTTTTGTCAAGTTAAAAGTTTGCAAATAATTGGGAAAATACTGTAAGAAAGCACTTTTGAGGGGGGGGCATCCCCCTACTTTAAAATGGGTCAACTAAAAAAAGTATGTTTTAAGTTATTACTAACAAAAAATATTTTTTACTCACTTTCATTTTTATTTACTGAGTACAAAAATAATTGTTCAACATTTTTGTTTGATTTAAGGATGTCTACAAACACATTTATTTTTATTTTAAGGCGGCTATTAAAAAAAATGTCTAGCTTAATAATTACTTAATTTCCCCCCTTTTTCGTACGCTAATGGAACGTGCACCACCACTGCCGTTAGAGAATACTATAAGGTACATCGTTAAAAAGGAAATTGTATCCGCTAGAAAAATGATGAAGATTTTTGGAAAAGTTGACTGTTTTCGAGTTATTTGCAAAAAGCTATCAAAACGCACGTTTAAGGGCGTCGGGGACAACCCCCCTGCCAGCCTAAAATATTCGAACGAGTCTTATGTCTATCCATACCAAGTGTGTTGCTTCTATTATTAAACGCAGAATCTCGGATGTAGGGCCTGAACTAAATACTCTACTAACATTTTTTTTCAAGGGTGGCCACAGTCACTGCACTGCAGCCATCACTGGCTTATTGTGCATCCTCTTGGTTAGTAGACTAACCACTCCATTTTATTCCTGTGCAAGTAGCAGGTTTGTACAGGTCCTTAGTGGAGCAGTTCCCAGTCGCTGGTCGTTGGGACTGGAAAGTTATTAAGAATGGTAACTAAAATAGACACCATCCCACCAGAAAACACCTGCACAGATTGGCAACCCACGGAATCTTTAGATATAAGCCCACCCTAACCTTCTGTAGAACCAGAAACCTCCTAGAGAAGGATACCTCCAAGGAGGTTGACTGTCACAAAAACCTAATAAAGGGGCTATTGAGCTTTGCGAGTTCTCCAAACATTTTAAATTAGAAAATGACACAGCAAGCTAAACAGGTGCAATGTCAGCTTCTTCTGAACCTAGTATTTCTGTAGGAATGAAAGGAGGGGCAGCGGACGAAACATCGAAAGACAGAATGTCGAAAGTACAAAATGTCGAAATTACCAAATGTCGAAATGTCGAAGTTACAAAATGTCGAACTTACAATATGTCGAAAGGCGAATTACAAAATGTCGAAAAGCAAAATGTCGAAATTACAAAATATCAAAATTACAAAATGTCGAAATTAACAAATATCGAAAATCAAAAATAGAAAATTTCTAAACCTTAACCTGACCTAATCTAACCTAACGAAACCTAATCAAATCTAGCCGAGCCGAGCCAAACTGAACCGAACCAAAGCAAACTGAACCAACAATTTTTTTCAAAAAAAAAAACTTTCCTAACTTCTTTCCCAGGATCCTAGAGGGTGAACCGAACCAAACCGAACCGAACCTAACCTAACCTAACCTAACCTAACCGAACCGAACCGAACCGAACCGAACCTAATCAAATCTAGCCGAACCGAACCGAACCAAACCGAACCGAACCGCACCTTACCTCACCAAACTAAACTACAACACTGCTAATTTTTTGTAATTTCGACATTCTGTAATGTCGACATTTTGCAATTTCGACATTTTGCTTTTCAAAATTTTGTAATTTCGACATTTTGTAATTTCGACATTTTGTAATTTCGACATTTTGTAATTTCGATATTTTGTAATTTCGACAATTTGCCTTTCGACATTTTGTAGTTTCGACATTTTAAATTTCGATATTTTGTTTTCGACATTTTGTACTTTCGACATTTTGTGTTTCGATGTTTTGGCCCTCGCCCTGAAAGGAGTTGCTTAGAAAAAATCTGACCTACCCCATCTAACCTAATCACATTTAATATTTATTCCAGCACTTTATATTCATCCTTAAAAGTGCCCTTATTTTAGATAAGTTTAACGCCAGGGGGTCGATTTTTGTAAATTAACCTTCCGATCGTTTTGGCCGACTAAAAAATTTTAGCCTCAAGATTTAACCTGAAGCCCGGCAACGCCGCCGGTATAGACTCCACAGCACCCCTTGGCAGTCGCGATGAATAGCGTGGAGTGTCATCGCACAGTGGGACCAATTGTTATAATTTAGCGGTTTTGTATTACAAGATTAAGGGGTAGTAAATCCTCAAAATTTTAGCTACCGATGTACCGGCTGTCCTATAAAAACATTTCATATTTAAAATGCAGCTAAATATTTGACTAGGTACTGATTTAAAAATTTTTTAAATATATGTAAAGTAAATAAGTTTTACAATCCAACTAAACAAAAATGATCGCAAATATAAAATAAAGATAGCAGAAAATTAAAACCTGAGAGGCATTTATATATTTTCCTTTAATTAAAAAAATACTGCGTTTACATCAGTATATCAATACAAAAGGTAGAGAGTTTTTTATCGCTTATTTCAGATACTACTTAACCAATTTTAATGAAATTTGGCATACAAGTTTTATAAGCCATTCTCCCTTGTTAAGGCGATTTTTTACGCTATGACATGTGCAAGTCAGGCCAAACCAGCGAAGCCGGCTATTGTTATTTTTTTAGGTTAGTTATTAATCAATTGGAATAAGAAACCGATACCTTCCTTAAGGCTGTAAATGCAAATAAAGATTAATACGGCTTTTTTTAAAATTCAAGATGGCTACTATACGCTAAAACTATACAACTTATTTGTTTTAATTGACGGAACATTTATATTTAATTTGGTTACACGGTTACAAAACTACTAATTTAAAAAGGCAGTCATTAAAAAAAAATTAAAGATAATGTCACATACTAGGATTTATATAACGATACTCTTTTTAAAAATAATTCCGCATTTTTAGATTATTTATAGTTTTTACATGATAGCTTTGGCTGGGATGTGGGTATAATTGTTTTTTTCCTTTAAAATCGGTTTAATTTTAAATTTAATCACTACTCAAAAGTCAAACTCTTAAGGCAATCCAAATATAAAATAAAAGTAACTCCATTTTGATGGTTATATTGTTATATTCGTGAAAATGCAAACATGTACTTAATTAAAGTTTTTTTTTAATATTAACTAACCAAACCACTTTTATTTAATGTTTTAGTACAGTTATTCCTTAACCCCCATTCTTTATGTACAATTTGTACGGAAAAATAATAAAAATTTGATTTAATTTGAAACATAGTATTTATGTTTACTAATACTTGTCTACTATTTAAAACTATCGGTCATCTTTCATATGTATGAAATAATGTCTAAAGTAGTAAACACTTGTTTAATGGACTAATTAGGTCAAAAGTCATAAACCTAACCGAACCAATTCAAAAAAAGTGCGGACATTTGTAGCCTAGCCTACAATTAGTACCTAGACTATTGCACCACCGTCCGTTCATTTGATAGGTTTAATTTTTAGATCGGAAAAAGTTTTAAGTAATGGAAGATATAAGGAAACTCGTACAAAGGGGACGAGTGTGATATAGTATAGGTAGGCTAGATTAGTTTACTGAAGATGGGCTAGATCTGCTAGTACCTAAAATAAGTATTGCAAGAAAATACAAATAATAAGAATTTTCTTTTTTCTACCCTCCCACCCACCCATTAACCTTATTGTGCACATTACAGAAAATATTCAATGAAAAAAAGTGGAATGAGCATGTTCTTTATCTTTGTAAAAAAATAAGATGTCTAATTTATAAATTTTATATTCTTAGAGATATTTTAAACAGAAAAATCTTCATATTGATTTACAAAGCCTTAGTAGAAAGTTTATTAAATTACGGGATACTGGTTTGCGGGGGTACATATAACTGCCATTTAGAACAACTTAAAATAATTCAAAATTATATTGTTAAAATTGTTTTAAAAAGACCACATTTGTATTCAACAAATTTATTATACACAGAGGAAATTTCAAATCTTAAAAGCTTGTATGTTATCAACGTGTGCAATTTTATTCATTTAAAAATAAATACATTTCTCATACATATCAAACAAGAGGTAAGACAAAAAATCTTTTAAATTCCACTTTTATAGAAGCAATCAGGGCCATCATTTTGTAACTTATATTGGACCAAAACTATATAACCGAGTACCTAATTCAATAAGAAAAACAAATAACAAAAAGCGTTTTAAAAAACTATTCAAAATATTATTTTTTTTCAAATTGTCAAGTTTTCTAGATACCTTTTAAGTATTAATTTAGGTTAATGGAGTTTTTTTTTTAAATTTAATTATTAAATTAATTAGTTTTCTTTTGTACAAATTTGTACAAATTTTTTCTCAAAACTTTTGCAATACCTAATATTCTTAGTTAGTTTTAATCTTGTTTATTAAAATTGTAAAAACAGTAAATACTTATTCTACATTAGATAAAAAAAAACTGTGACATGTAAAAGTACTACTCTAGTACATACAGGTATTTCATACCTAGGTACTCAAATTTAATATTTTTAAGAAGGAAAAAAAAATGTATTAGAATAGTAGTTATTGTAAAAAAAATTTGTAAAACATTTTGGTTAATAAATACTAAATACTAAAATACTAAACTCAAGGGCTGGTTTATATAACATAATGCACCATGGACATTGGTCCTCCATTTTTCTGCCTGCTTAGCATTAAAAGATGATATATAATTAAGCACTAACTTTGTCATCATTGTGCACTATGTGAGCTGCCGACAGCAAGTGTACAAATTTTTTAGTAAGTACTGTAGAATTGGTTTAACTTAGCACATAATCAGGCCAGGCTCTCAAAAAGGTATGGACCCACTTGTTTAACCCATTGTATTGGGCCCTCTAAGGTGCTGCACCCTGGGCATTAAGAAGCCAGTTTATTAGTTGAATAACTAAATAAATAAATTTGTTGTTTTTTATTTACCTAGCTACCTTAATAACAAAAATTTCCTATACCTATTCCTACAAAGGCCAGCCTTACCAGTGGTGATCCCAGAGATGAAGGAGGCGATCACCCCCCCCCCCTTTTTCTAGAGAACTTTAAATACAAAGGGCACATTCTGGTGTATTACATAACTGAGTAAAAAAACTATTTTGGTAATTGTGTAATAAATATGGTTTCTCAAGAATTTCCATTTATTTTAAAGTACGTATTTCAAAAAATCCTTTTTAGAGGTACAAAAAACTTTTATTTTGGAATGTTAGAAAAAAAAACATTTTTTTATAAAAGAAAACCATATATAATGTATGTTCAAAAAATCTAAATTGTCCTCTTTTTTGTTGTATCTCTGGAACCCCTCTGCTGGACCACTCACCAATGTAATACACATTTGATTCAATGGTGTATTGAATTAAATTGAATAAATCTTTATTAGTAAATCATGCTATTTCAAATTACAAACATTAATATAAACAAATACATTTAAATGTTAAAAAATACATTTAAATGTTAATGTTAATACATTCACCGCTATTTCCATAACAATAATTCCAAACTTATTATATTACATTCACGGGGTTGGGGAGGCAAGAGGGACCCATTTCTTATTAGATTTTTTTAGATTATGAATATGCATAATAGCACCAAGGTAACCCCCAGGCCTGTCGTAAGAGCTAACTAAAGAAGCCTTGACCCATATGTAGTCTGGTAACGGACAAGCTTTGACCAGTAGGTAAAAAAATATAGATATGAGGGGGGTGGGTTAATCTGGTGATTCTCTGAATGGATTTGGTGACCTGGCTATTCAGGAAATCACCACATACAGGGTATATGGAGTGCCTATTTTGAACTAACAGCTAGTGCAGGCACATTGTGGCTCTCCGTACCCTGTTGATTATTTTAAAAGGTATGGTATATGCTATCTAAATTGCCTATTTTGAACTAACAGCTAGTGCAGGCACATTGTGGCTCTCCGTACCCTGTTGATTATGTCAAAAGGTATATGACCCATCAGTGGTCTAAGGCTATTATGGCATTATGTGGTATATCATGACTAAGTTTCTGGCCTAAAATATATTTTGAAGTCTACTGGGTTCTATTTACCAGATAGAATTTAAATTGTTATCCGAGTCATACACAGTAAGTACATTTGTGCACAACATACCCAGAAAGGCATGCCTACATGCCAGGTTAGATCCTTTAAGGGTGCTAACCGCCACTACCGTACATTCATGGTAATAAAGCAAAGATGTTTAATTCCCTGTAAAATTATATAATTTAATTTTAATAATTATAAAAAAAAATGTGTAAAGTGAGTTGGACTCAATTGCAAGCACACCATCTTTTTGACTTCCTTGCTGACATTCCCAAGGGCTGAGCAAATGGGCCCCATTCTGGGTTGCTTTCTGGACTTTGTACTTCATTTCTTTTAACTGCTTTCTAAAATTAAAAAATGTAAATAAAACTTTTTTAACTAAAAATTAAAAAAACCAAGACAATCAATGTGCCATGCTTTTTTCATTTTTTCTTACTTGGCACAAGTGAAAATTGGTAGTCAAGAGTGTGTTTAGTAAAAAACAGTCAATTTAGAATGTTCAAAAAAAAAATAGTGTTTCTTAATGACAAATTATGAAAACCTGTCATTCAGGGACACAATGTTTGAATCCATCAGATCAAAAAATTATTTTTTAATCTCATTGGTTTGAATGACACTCTTTTTTACTTCAAGTCAAGCGGCTATAGTAGTCTGTTTATTTAGACTCACCTGATTCCAAGCAGAGTGCACCAGAGTCAATTGCCAGTACCAAGCACTGTGGGAATTCTTCCCCTGCAATTACCAATTACTGAGAGTGTGTGGGGCCTCATTTAAAGTACTTGGACCAAGCTTGTATGTTATGTCATGTTATTATATTTTTTGTATAAACAGCCTTACAGTTTCCTTCTGTAATGATATCTTATGTCTCATGATATGCTATGTTTCTGTATGAACCCAGCTTCAGGGTTTCTGATGGCGGTGGCCAATACAATATGTTTTTTGCTTCCCACTGGTGGGGTACTGTGGTAGGGCACGTAATAACTTTATCTTCTAACGTTCGCACAATTTTTAATTGAGATATTTGTTTATTTTGTTGTGACACCGCCCAAGATGAAAGATAACATCTGTGACTCTTCTTTTTTTTTCGTATTACCTATTGGGCCAATTGTTAAGACGCAAGTTAACTACAAATCAACATTATTTAGGCTTAAGTATTAAAAAATAGCTTGTCTAGAGTTAAACTGCTGAAACCAATGAGACGGCCGAGGCGGCCATGATGGTTTTCCAATTTACTTTTTTTTAAATTTATGGACTAAAAAATATTAATTTCCAGGGGATCCCGGACCTAAATAAATTCTAGAAAGTGCTAAATTCAATAAAATATGATGATTATCAGGTATTTAGAGGATAATTGTAATAAAATAATTTCTAACCTAAAAACAAACACCGAAAAAAAACGTTTATTATTCTGAATTTTCGAGGCGCTTGCGTTTTGACGGGCTATCTTGACCTGTTATATCAGAAAAGTTAACCTGGCAAACATTTTGACGACGATTATATCACAGTAGTGTAGAACATAACAAGTTTTTCGTCAGTCATTTTAGTAAAGTCTCTGTCCATTACAGGAAATAGCTATTTTGCAATAGTTGCCATTGTTTCTTGTTTATTTCTAGACAAAATTACTTTTATGTTAATGTGCTATATTTTGGAGCTGTCATGGACACTGTGAGAGCTAAATAAAGATTGCCTAATCAGCAACGACAACACTTTAGAAGCTGCTTAGAAGTGAAACGGCATACAGCTGTAATAGCTATTTTAATTTCAGTTATGCTGTTAAAGTGTTTTGGTAGCTGTTTTTCAGCAATTTGTGTTACTAGGGATGTCGCTCGCTGAATGTTTCTTTCACAGTCCACTCGAGTCGACTTCAGCTGAATGAGCGTTACATTGCCGAGCCTGACGGCTCAGTTCAATTCAGTACCCACAAAAACTGCTAAACGCGCCTAAAGAAGTTGACACTTCAAAAATTCTCAGTCCTTATGATATCGGACGGGAGGCAGATTGTGGTAGGTTTGTTGTGAGTGGGCTGGTTATGGGGGGAGGGGAATATCTCACTTTACCCCTTCTCATAGAAATACAAGCAGTTATACTTTTTATGTAGGAATCTATTTGTTTATTATTATTAAACTACAAAAACAGCAATTAAAGTAAAATGTTTTCTTTTTCTAGGGGAGCTTATTTTTTTATAATGAGTCACTTAATTATGTCACTAAAATTCTAGAAAAAACAGAGCAGGAAGGCCTAGTCCGCATGTTATTTGTGGACTTGGTCAGCGCCCCTGATAGATTATGTTCATTTCGTTTGAAGGGGGCTAATTTTGATCTTAGAAGGCTTACCCTCCCTCCCCCAAACTACTTCCTTGGCGTATAAACATACATTCATTCCATTCTTTCAAAAAATTTTGGTTTTGGTAATATCTAGTTTTACCAAGAAAAATTGCATTGGATATCTGATTTGGCCCACTGTGCTTGTTGCTACGTCATCTAAGCGCCGTCAGACTGCATTTCACAACAAAAAATAAGCTTGGTGTTATAAAGTTGGTTAGGAATTTAATGTTTATAGTCAACTAATTTATTATTTATGTTCAACCTTCGATAGTTTTGGTTTCGTAGCTGTTGTGCGATATGTTCAAACGTAAGTTTTAGTCTAGTTTTGTCTAGTAATTTCACTAACAACGAGCCCCTTTGCCAAAAAAATATTTTTTTTTTCACTTGGAAATATTTTTAAAGGCATAGCTAAATTATTTCCTGTGCGTAAAATACGAGTAAAAACTGTAGGAATCATAAAATTTCAGCTTAAGGTGGTCTCGAGACTCAGGCCCTAAAATTTAAAAATCTTTTGTTTGCATACCTAGTACTTTTTAAAAATAATTAGTGCTGGAAAATTTGCATCTTCTTGAAAAATATTTGTTTTTAATATAGGATTTTTTTTGTTACAGGTTACTTATGTGTCTACAACAACAACAAACTTCTCAAGCTTGCAAGCAATACCTATCATCTGCTATGTTGGTCCAAATAAAAAACTTGTTGCAGAGTAATAAACATCCTTCGAGACCAGTAGATGCCACCCAAATCTCTTGTGTGATTTATTCGATTATAGTAATGTAACTATGTAAATGTGAAATAGAATACAATGTATTATCAAATATTATTTGTTAATTATTATTAAAAATAATATTATTCATAAGAAAAGTGCGTAAAGTGATTACATTTCCACAAACAAAAACAGTTGAGCAATTTGAAGTGAAGTTCAGTTTCATAATAGTTTGTGAGAAATAGATACCAGGCACATTGTGGCCTTAAAAAAAGTTAAAAAATAATTTGGGCGCCAATTTGTGGCCTATTAAAATGCGTTGTGTGACATTTTGGCAGCTTAAAGACTTTGCTGCCATTTTGTGACACTGTAATTAGAATATAACAATTTGCCAACTTGTGACACAACAAAACCATTGAATAATTAAACAAATATCTGGAAGCAGAAGTGTATTTTCCAGCTAGGTAAAACATTGATATGCCCGGTAACTTTTATACAGTGGAGAAGGGGGGGGTTCAGAAATAAGAAAATTTTAAGTGCGCCACATTATTTAATACCAATGTTTTACAAAGAAGATCTTAAATAAAATACAGTTCAACCCAAACGTTGCAGCTAAACAATGAAACTCTACCTACTTCCGAGGCTTCCAGAGTATTTGTGTAATTAAGAATAACCAAAAAAAAAAATTACCAGAATAAAATTCTAAAAGATTGAATTCAGATGACAAAACAGAAATACTTTACATGTAGATGGACTCCTTTAACAGGTCATAGTGTACCTACATCTGAGTCAGTAGCGTAGGACTCAATTATATGAATGATTGTTAAAAAAAAATATATATACTTCCAAAATCGTTCCATCATAGGGGAGATCTAGACCAAATATCTGCTGTCATCATTCTACGTTGGGTAGAATGAGACAGACAGCAACCCAGTCCGAGATCCACCCCATGAGGTAAAAATGTGTGACGAAACCGCTAGAAACAAAATATAATCTCATCTCTCTTTTGTCTCCGCAAAGTTGGCTCACTGGATTGTACAAATAACAAAGAAATTTAGTTCATCTTGTATATTTTGATCGTAAAACTTGAGAAAAATACCAAACAAGTCAGGGCCAAAATAGCAAGGCACTTTAAATAGGGCCAAAATAGCAAGGCACTTTAAATTTGACAGTAAAATTATCTTAAATAAGTGAAATGAAGGAAAACAAGTCGATGTAGTAAATATGCCGCAAAATCAGGGTTATGACGTCATACCTTATCTTGCGTTTACAAGAAATGTTGAAATTATACTGTGAAAACTTATATATGAAAAGATTACATCTAAATTATATTAAAAAAATTTATATATGAGGAAAAAAATTATAGTTAAGGCTTGCTCCTACCTTGGTCCTTGATTATTTTGTGTATAAATGTGTTTTATTTTGTAAACCTGGATGTGTTGTACCAGACATCTTCTGCTACTCCACCGGTCCCAGTTCTGCCGCGCCTTCCCTGCTGACTAACTAGCACATGGTACTAGTGCAGCACATCGTGGACAAAATGTTGTTGGTTTCTTGTCCGAGCATAAAAAGGTTGTGGGATTCTTGCCCGAGCGTAGAACCCTGTGGAAAATGAAATGTTTCAGTTTCCTGAAGAACCCCATGTCGACTCAATAAAACAAAGTAGATTTAAACAGATGAACTAAAATAATCCTAACGTACCTTTCCCAGGGTTATAACTGGCCCGTCCGGCTTCCCACCAGCGTCCAGCACCGCTGCCGATGGAATGGACAGGGCTGTAGACAAAGGAGAAAAACAATATATAGTTTTTATCCAACACGTGGTTAAAAGAAAAAATGTAAAAACGCCAAAAATTCCCCACGTCTTTTGTCAAAAAAAAAATACGTTTCACACGAAAAATAATTACAATTTGGGAGGCAATTATTATCTTTAAGAGTCCTCAAATAATAAAAAAAATGAAAAAATAAAATCGAACTTACCAATGCTCTTTCCGTGCAAATGGCGTAGGCCGACTTAAATCCCTCTATGTAGAGGATATGAGCCGTCCACGAGATACGCCTCACGACGGACTCACTCTTTACAGTCTCTGGGACAGAACCTGCAGTTTTTGCAGTGCCACTACACAAAAACAATGGCGATCCCAGAAACTGTTGTCGACCCAGCCAAAATTTGTTAGCAAAGAGACCAGGCAGAACACAAAAACCGAGGTGGCCGGAAACCGTTTTGTAAATTTGGTGGGGAGTGGGGACAGTAAAACGCAATACCAACCAACCAGAAAAACCCGCGATTTTCAAACTAACCAATGAGGTACAGCAATAGTTCTATACAGGTCTATAGGGGGCAGCACCGACCAAGTGGACATTGCAATTAGGTAAAACGTACATTGAGGTGTTGTCGGATCTATTTCCACGGTTGAAATTTTTATAACAAGGACGTCGAGACACCCTCCATACATTTGACCGAACATTTGCCTACCGGACCCCCGCCAACATATCAAGTAAGAGGAAAATAACCAGACGGACTATAAGAAGCTCAGCATTGAAACCATCAATTGTAAATTCAATCACTGGAGATTCGAGCATGTATCAACCCCAGGAATATTTGAACATTCAACCAATTCCCATATGAGTAAAGCTATACTAAGTGTAGAATTTAGTTGTATTTTAGTTACAGTTTTCGTCAAAAGTTTCCTTTGCTCTTTATAAATGTTTTCTCTAAGATTCATATGTTTTGACGCCATTTTTGTAAAACATTTCTACATTAATAAAGTTGTTTCTGAACCTGAACCTAAAAATACACACTGAACTACTGCTAAGAAGCTCGGCACAAGAGTGTTCAGATGTTAACTCACACCATTTCGTTTATTCTTTTAGTCTTGGTTTTTATCCCTCGTTCATCTCCCATTTACAAAAGTGCACGACTCGCACCTATTCCATCCTCTCCCCATCAAACCAATAAAGATATCAAAGTGGTCGGAGCCTCGGTTGTTACTGGTCAAACCGTGGACCCAAATATGTTTTCGCGCTGTCACAACTAGCTATGAGGTTCGGATTGTCCCAATATCCTCGAAAACAAACGTACGGGAATGAAATGTTCATCTAAATGTTTCCTTCCTGTTACTGAATCCGTTTGTGATGCGGCAACGCCGCCATTCCCCAGCATAACAGCTGTTTAACTTTCATGACGACAAGAGAATCACAAAATTCCACAGATAAAGACAAAACATTCAAAATTTTTATGTGATTTTCCCGAAGCCTGTGATCTTAAATTCCAATTACGATGTCCAGATAATGCGATGTGCGTAGTGTCCACAGTAATTCGATGGAATGCCTCCTTTTAAGGTAATTTCCTAGACACTATATAACCTCCAAACCTAGCTCTATAAAATACCCTTACTTTGTGTACAGAAAGACGAATCAAAGAGCCTTGATTATTTACCTAAATAAACAAATATGTAACGTTGTCTTAAACGTAAAAATGACACGTTACATAATCCCCCCCCAACTTCAAGACGATTAACCTAAAAAGGTTAATCGGAGAGGTCCGCTGCAGACTTAAGGTCTTTGGCATGCCAACTCCCTGGTAGTACTTTACCCGATGGTTCCTGAAGCTCAAATATCCATGGAGAAATTTTATTCCTAATCACATAAGGACCAACGAATTTCGGTGCTAACTTCTTCGAGAAAAACTTCGCAGCATCTGACAACACATAATTCTTCTTCCAAACACGCTGACCCACAACAAAGTTGGGTACCCTTGTACGCAGATTATACTGAACTACGTTTTTCTCTCCTGCCACCTCTAACCTTCTCTTAACATCAGCATAGAGCTTCCGGAAACCTTCGTTCTTACTTTCAGCTGCAGTTTGTACACCATTCTCTTCACATAACAAAACTGGGTTGGAGTAATCTTTACCTGATAAACACATATTCCTACCAAAATTAACAAAGAAAGGAGACATCCTGGTTGTCTCATGGGTTGCAGTACGAATCGCGCAGGCAAGTTTATGTATCTGTTCGTCCCACTTCCTGTGGTTGTCTTTCACATAACAACATAACATGGTTTTTAACGTACGATTCGTCCTCTCTGTTGGATTTGCTCTGGGGTGATAATACGGATTATACTGTATTTTAACCTGATAACTCTCAGCAAAACGCTTAAACTCATTACTTTTGTACTGAGGGCCATTATCACAAAGTATCAAACGGGGTACTCCGAAGACCATAAATACTTGCTCCTCAAGATGCTTGACAACTGCCTGAGTAGGGGCTGTTCGCATTGGAAAAACTAAGGAAAACTTACTTAAATAGTCCGTCACGACAAGAATCCAGCAATTACCCTTTGTCGAACGAGGTAGGGGTCCACATAAATCTGTTGAAATAATTTCCCAAGGACGAGTTGGTTTTGGGTGAGATATCATCTGATAAGATACACCTTGTGTATCACCTTTATGAGCTGCACAGACAAAGCATTTCTTTACAAAAGTTGCCACGTCCTGGCGCATTTTTGGCCAATAATACTTTTCTGCCAGTCTGTGGAAGGTTTTATACACACCCATATGTCCTGCGGTAGGAGGATCGTGAGCTTCTCCAATAATTCTACGCCTATGATCTTTGGGGACTACCTCTTTCCAATATTCGTTAGATGGTGAAAGTTGAGGGTATTCTTGTTTGACATATTTATACAACTTATTATCAGTGTATCTCCAGTTCATAAATTTTAACGGTGATTCTACGACCCTCTTTACCATCTTTTGGTACCATCGATCTTAATTGCTGTTGAAACATCTCTGGGCTGCGAAATTGTATCAATCATAGGTACTGCACGAGACAACATGTCCGGGACAACTAAATCTTTCCCTTTCCGATGGATTACTTCAAAATCATATTGCTGCAGTTTTACAGACCAACGAGCAAGTCTTCCACTGGGCTCTTTTAAGCTATGAAGCCATTTTAAGCTAAAATGATCTGTTATGACCTTAAATGAGATCCCCTCAATATAAGGCCGGAGCTTCTCTATCGCCCAAACCAATGCCAAACATTCTCGCTCGGTGGTCGTGTAAACACGTTCTTGCTTAGTCAAAGATCGACTCAAATAGCAAATGACTTTGTCTCCTTCAGGATAAGGTTGCGTTAAACATGCTCCTATTCCATAGCCTGATGCGTCTGTTTGAATGACAAATTCTTTGGTATAATCTGGACATGTAAGAATCGGTGCAGTCACTAAAAGTTCCTTAATCTTAATAAATGCTTTTTCGCAGTCTGGAGTCCAATCGAACTTTTGATTTTTCTTAGTTAGAGCTGTAATCGGAGCTATTATCGCTGAAAAATTCTCTGTGAAACGTCTGTACCAGGATATTGTACCTACAACTCTACGAACTTCTCTGACAGTTCTTGGCCTCTGGAGCTCTAACATGGCTCTAATTTTATTAGGGTCAACTCGGATGCCTCGAAGGTCCACTACGAAACCTAAATAAGTCATTTCTGGCCTACACAGTTGGCATTTTTCCCAACTTACCGTTATCTTTGCATTCTGCAATCTTCGTAGGACTTCCTCAAGAATTCTAAGATGTTCAGAAAAGCTCTGTGTGACAATTACGAGGTCATCGAGATATACGTACACGTAGGGGTCTAAATCGTTTCCTATGATGCTATCTATGAGTCTCTGCCACGTTGCAGGTGCATTATGAAGACCAAATGGTAACCGCTTAAATTGGAAGAGACCTCGTCGACAGATGAATGCTGTTAGTGGCTTCGATGATTCTTCCATTGGTACTTGCCAATAAGCGCTTTTGATATCTAAAGTTGACAAGTATTTAGCATCTTTCAACTTGTCAAGAGTCTCGGATACGAGTGGTAAAGGATAACTATCACGCGCCGTCACTGAGTTCAATTTGCGGTAGTCTACACTGAAACGATATTTCTTTGTGTTTTTCTTTTGTACCATTACCACTGGTGAAGCCCATGAACTACTACTACGTTCTATCACATCCATTTTCAGCATTTCGTCGATTTCGTCATCAATAAGTTTTTGAATGACCGGTGAGACCTTATATGAACGTTGTCTTATCGGTGCTGCATCTGTTGTAATCTTATGCTCTACCCTGTCTGTACATCCTAGTGAGTCACCCATAATAGTCTTATATTTATCGACCAATTCCTCTAGTCGTTCTGATTCATAAGGCGTAAGAGTAGTTTGTTGGTCTGATGTTTCTAAAGAACAAATCACATCTTTACTATCGGCAAAGTGCCACTCATTAGTACTTAAGTTCGGTACTATCCCCATCGAAATCCAAAAATCTAATCCTAAAATCAAAGTGTGCGGCAACTCAGGAACGACGACGACCTCGATTAACCTAAATTTATCCTGAACTCGCATAGGAAGCTGCACTGTCCCAATACTACTCGTGCTTTGACCATTTGCCACAATACAACTCGTCTTCTTTGTCGTATCAAGTGAAAAACCAAACCTCTCGATGATTGACCAACCATGATTCCCTAAAAAGGTACGTGAAGCCCCGGAATCCAACAAACCTAATAACTTATTTCCGAGCACATCCACCTCTAAATAAGGCCTCTCATCTTTGCGAGCATGACTTATCACATAATCTAAAACGTACGTTAGCCTATCGGTCGATGCTTGTTCAGGCTGACTCGAAGGTCGACCACCTACGAGCGCCTGGGTCCGTTTCCCTGACGATTACAATTACGACATTCTCTTACTGTAACCCCTGCTTGACCACACGAATAGCACTGTTTGCCTCTAGGTAATGCGCACCCGATTGCCATGTGCCCTGTTTGGTTGCATCTATAACATACCACGTCCCTATTCGCCCTACCAGGTCTAACACCTTGTGGTGGTTGTTCATCTCTGTCATTTACACTAGACTGACCACTAGCTGGTTGCTGTCTATCTCTATCAGCCCTAACAGCAAAATTGCTTGCTGGCTGCTGCCTATTTCTGTCGAATCTATTAGCAAGATGATTTAAATTCTGTTGGTTTGATGTCCCAGCACCTGATATTTGAATTACATCAACCCCTGTTGAAAAATCGTCACTGTCGCTCTCTACGTCAACGTAGGCCAAGTCAGGTTCAATAGATTGGTTTTTCCTAGGTGTAAAATTCTCCTCTTCTAAACCATATCTCTGGTCTATTCTACGACACAGATCCTTTAAATGTGATAGGCTATTGACCTCAGTAGCAATTAACCCATTTTTATAGATGTCCGCGATATTTCTGAAGACGATAGCTAATTTCGCCTCTTCGGAAACAGGACAGCCAAGTCTTTGGAAATATGTGTTCATGACAGCAATATAGGTCCCTATAGACTCTCCAGGGCCTTGTTTACGTTTTTGGATCTCCTTCAATAGCTTCTCGCCATATGAAGAAGGAAGATATTCTGCCATGAACCTCTGTTCCAGCTGTTCCCACGTATGGACTTCTCTTCGAACATCTTTGTAAAAAGTATAAGCTGACTTTTCAAAAAGATCAATGCCCGAATTCAGTAAAACCTTTTTGCTGACTCCTCTCGCCTGACTTAACTCGTCCACTCTCTCAAAAAATTCGGTGACGGAGATCGTACCCCTCTCGCCTGTAAACTTTATGTTCCACTTATGCGGAGGTACAGGTGCAACATGATATGAAGTACCAGGATCACTTGACATTGGTACTGGCGACGAACATGAAAATGGTCGTGACTGAGCAATTGGTGCAATGCTACTTTGGAGGACAGCTAGACTCAAAGGAACGGTAGACGGTTGTTGGTAATGAAAAGCTGATGCACGGTCATTCTGAATTAGCATTGGGGGTGGTGCCTGTATTGGTGCTTGAGTTGGGTTCGCTAGCACTTGCATTTGCACTGGAGCAATGACCGACGGTTGGTTCGTAGGCTGTTGTGTGCTCGAGTGCTGTGGTTGTGGTAGTTGAGACTGGCTGGGAAAGTTGCCAACATTTGTCGAGTGATCTGAGCTTCGACTCGTTGATTGGGTTTCAGATGCTTCATCATCATCTGAGTTCACGCCAACTCTTAATAATTCTGTTGCTTGGCTCTGCAACCTCCCAATCAAACTCAAGGTTTCCGCAACCAGTATGCCTTTTGTTTGACTTTCTTCAAAGTTTGACGGATTCATGTTATTTATCCTGGCTAACACGTGTTCCAACCTCACAGCGATTTTTCTAAACTCTCCCCCTTTACTCGTACCAGAGAACTTCTCTACCAGCGGTACTAGACTATCTAGCTTCTTCATGCAGCTAGAAGCATCCTGGCCAAATTTAAAGGGATACGGAGGGTATCTCATACTTCCATCGGTCCTTTCTCTCTGTCTAATCAGTATGAGCTGTTGCTTCATCTCTTCCACCGATCCAATGGCTATGCCTCTCCATGTTAATTCGTAGATTAACTCGTCCTTGACTAAGTACCTTATGTCAGACAACCGACTCAAAGAAATAGCCATGGTGCCTTTTATATTGAAACTTTAAACTTCAAAACTCTTAATTATACCTCCCAATTATAAAAACTAAACAACGCAATAACAAACACAAAGTTCACTTTAAACTCACTAGTGAAAATCACTATAAATTTTCTCACAAATGTAGAAAATATAAAACTTAAATACGGGCAGACGCGAACAAAACCGAAAAACACCGGAGCAGTAAGAAAATAAAATTTATTTGCCTTTAAAAATGTAATCATAGTTTATAATAATTATTTGCACAACCAACCATGACGTCCAACCTTGCAGAGAGAAATAACTACTTAAATCCTAAGTTAGAATTAACAAGTAGCCATAAAAAAAAAAGTTAAAAAAATAAAAGAGAGACAAGAGTTTTGGCAGTGTTTAGGTCTTATGTTTCACTCCTTTGTGAGTAAAACAAAAAAAAAAATAATTGCGCTTATCCTAGCTGAACTGGATTAAAATTAAAGTTAAGTGATGTTTGTTTACCTCAGCAACCGAATAGGTAAATTTATCCCTAAATGGAACGTACAACAGACTACCTATAACAAAAATCCCAAAGCTGTTGTACACAGTTAACGCTAGGGTATACTCCTGCTATTGCAGAACGGCTCCACAAATAAACTCCTCAAAAAACCCAAATCGCCGTATACAATGATTTTTCTAAAAAAAAAATCAAAACCCACTTTAACCTGCTTACCTATTCTGAGTCTACACGAAACATGCATTGCTTAAGGTCACATCATCCCTTAATATATAAGTGAACGCAATAAACATCGGAACAGATGTTCATGTTATAGAAATCGTAAAATATGCTCAATTAAAAAAAAACCGCTCGCTGAAATTGCGTCGAATTAGACTAGTAAGGACGTTGTGTGTAATTAAAAAAAATTAAAAGAAAATTTTTTAAAAAAATTACCGATGGTAAAAAAAAATTACACAAATAACGTCTTGGTAGGACTGCAACTCTCTAATCTTCATTAAAATGAAATTCCCAAAACTTAAACTAAATTGATGCAAACCATGGTCATGGTCAAAAAGACCCTAGGATCGTACCGAAAGGTGTCCAAAAAAAAATAAAAAAAAAATTTTTGGTGTCAACCACAGTAGTCCAATAGTAAAAAAAAACCAATTAGTGACTCACCAAAACTTTCAAAAGCCACTCCACTCTGATAGGTGGTTTGGAGTAGGGAGAAGAAAAAAAAATTTAAACGAATGATGATAGGTTGTCAAAACGCGAGAGTTCGAAATGAAATTATATTTTAATTCAGAAAAAAAAATATTTAAATAAACTGGTAGAACCATTGTAGGGACAAGGTACTACTATGCACCAAAAAAAATTTTTTGCAACAAGACAATCAAGTTTCCCTTCTTAAAAAAAAATTAAAAAAATATTAAAAAAATATTTTCAAAAAAAAATTAAAAATGTTTAAGTGGGGTTGCAGCTCCTATTAGTGAACCTTAAAAAAAATTAAATAAAATCAACACCAGAAAAATCCTATTCGAGCTGTCATGCAACAGTTTTTGTTCTTTTCCTTTAAAAAACAGTTGCCAATTCCCTTTCCTCTCCCAAAACTGTGTGAATGTGAAAAGTGAATGAGCTAGAAAAATTAATTTACTATACAAAAAAAAATTTGAAAATTAAATTTACTTAAGAATCATAAGGTATAAAAATCGTAATTGCAAAAAACAATCAGTTTAGGAAAAGTCAAAAAAATATTTATGTCACAAAAAAAACAAACGAAGCCAGTATATTTGTTCAAAATTATTACTAAAGGAAATAAGCAACGTTAGTACTTATTTACGGTACCACTATAATGTGAAGAACCTTTGCACTCAACTCCGTAAAGAATTATCCTGTGTGCACCCCCAAAAAACCAAATATGAAAACAATTCCAAGGTTCACCTATAACGTTGTAAAACTAAATCTGCCCACTCAAGTGTCTCCACACAAAACATCCAATCAAAAAAAAAAAATTTACTGCTTAATGCATTCTCAGATCCTTATTCCTGGTGTTCACGAGATATAAAATTAAGTTGGGCCCTTTCCGCAACTATTAGTCAAAGCAAAATTACCAAATGTCCAAGGGCTAATGAGATCCCATCACTTACAAATGACATTTTGAAATGAAACAGTTGGGAATAATCCTGCGCAAAAACCAGAGAACAAAATCAAGAACCAAAAACTATTACATTAATTTTAAAAGAGCATAATAAAACTCCCGGCCCCAACTAAACCCTTGTTATCTCAACAAAACTCGGCCCAAAACCAAAAAAACTTTTTATTAGACATTTCCCCTATTCCCTAAGTATAATGTCAATAAAACCCAAAAACCTGTGATTTCCATTCCAATCCCATCTGGACCCTATATATTTCTAACCGGCCAAACACCCACAGGCGAAACGACATCTTACTTCAAAGAAAGGGTGAAGATATTTTGAAGCACCCTGTGAAAATAGGACACTATTATGGAAAATTGTTCAGATCAGTGGTCTTACTACTTTTTAACCTAAATATATCTAGTTCCCTCATGTGCATGTTACTATTAATTCCTATCATAACTAAACAGATCACAAAAATTGTCTTTCTCCGCGAATCTGCAAGGTCCTGGAAAATGCGAGATTCAGCCTGTAGGCCAAATTTGGATGTATTTTAATTTAGCGAAAACCGAAGTTGCGAAATCCTAAAAAGATTAGCAGGAAGTCCTCGTTCCTCGATTTCTACACTCCGAACCAAACATTTCTTCCATTTCCACCCAGCTCGCGGGAGGAAAACCCCTAATTATTGCAATACAAAAGGTACTACTATCATATTATGCATAACAAAAAAATATATGCCCTCATCATTGTTTAGTCGCATCAAAGAAAACCTATTGTTTTTAAATTTATTCTTAGGTTGGAATCTTTTTTTAGAAATCAATAATCTTAAATTTATTGTTTAACCTGAACACTTTCCCATTTATTCCACAACAGTGTATTTTAATTTAAAAATTTGCTTCATTATCTGAGGTCACCAGTATGAAACTATTTCAAAATTTAAAAAAAATGAAATAAAAAAAATTATTTCCCAATTGTCCACAACTTCCAAGTTTTCATCCCTAAATACCTAGGTACTTTCTTAGTCTAACACCATCCATCGTTATCCAACATAACGCTTTAATTTTAGAAGCAACAAAACGAAGATTAAGTGAAAAGCTAAGCAAGTAGGTTGGAAGTTGCTTTACAATGGGCGCAGATGTAAGGCCCCTTTAAGTACACGCCACTGTCCTGAAATGCAAACTAACGAAAAAACTGAAGACTAGCATATCTGCCGTCAACTAACATTTGGCATGAAATTAAAATAATTTCATATCATACCAGTATCCTCAAAAACAAAACGTTTTTCATTATATAAGACCCAAACACTTAACCAATTAATTTTGTTATTTAAAATTATGATTCGGAAGTAAAAAGATTTATTTATTCCTGCCTGATCAACTAAGACAAAAAAAAAAGTTCACCCTTTGTAACTCAAGAAGTTCCCGTTTGGTCCCCTAAAAAAAATATAACCTGTCTGGTCACCCTTTAAACTACGACCACTATACAAACCGTTTTGACCAAAACAAGAATTCGAGAAGTTATGTTAACAGAAAGGAAATAATCTTTTACGAAAAATTAAATTATTTAAAAAAGTTAAATTTTTAAATATTTTTACCAATTACCACCGCCTAGCATTTATATTTAGTTGAAAGTCTCTCTTAAATTCACTGACCAATTTTTCGGCCTCAAAATGACATTACTTAAAAAATTTACTGAACTTTACCAATGAACTAAAAAAAATCAAAAAAAATTATATCTATATCTGTCTCAGTTAAACATTTCTTTTGTGGTATTATATCTAGTTGGGCTTCAAATTCATTTTCTCTGTATTCAATCTGGAGCAGGCAAAACTTCTCAAGGCTCAAACATAATTGTTTGCTCTCCAATGGCCATGACCAAGCTATGACCTGAACGCAGAAAAAAATACAGAAAAAAAATAAATGTGTACCAGAAAACTTTAATTGATAGAAATACCCGTAGGTCATTAGCACACTAGTAGTAGTACCCTCCTTTGACCCGATGTAACTGAGTGACGTAAGTTCTTAATTGTCATCAACAGTTACCTCCAAAAAAACAAGAAAAGAAAATGACAAAGCAAAATAAACTCATTTTCCTTTTCTTTCATTACTAATTAATACTTTCAACTAAACAAAGCTACCAGCTGTTAAGCTATATTTACTTCAAAACAACTCAGCCAAGAAAAATTTGTGTGAAACCCTGTAAAAATATTCCAACTTCCAAGTAGTGATATCCCACAAAAAATTAAAATCACCAAAAAAAACTTGTTGACCTAAATAAATTGACTGTACTAAAAAATAATCTGTGAAACAATTTCTATCTTATCACAAGCAGGAAATAATAAAATATAAATAAATGAACCTGCAGAAAAAAAATTGTTAGAAAAAAACACAGTACCTATGTCATATATTTAAACTTAAAAAGACTATGTCTGGAGGTCCATCCACCTATAGATCAACAAAAAAAAATTGAAGTAAATTTACATTGTTGTATTTATTTTTCTTAAAAAATTAAAATGTGTTTTTCCTACAAAAACTTTAAAGAATTAAGAACATGATTCGGACGCTGTTGAATAAAAACTCCTATGTTTTTTTATCCACTTATTCTTCCTTAATAAATAAAAATGAATATTTTATTTTCCAAGAAAAAAACTTGTGAAGATAAGCTAACAAAAAACTATGAGGATCAACAGAGGAACAACGAATTTCAAATCAACGCTTAAATATTAAAATATTATAAAAAAAAATATTTAAAAAGTTTTTTTTCAAAAAAACAACCAATGATGATGGAAAATCCTGTTTTATAGTAAAAAAAATGATTGGGTGTCAAAAAATCAAAAAAACACCGACAGCCACTGAAAGCTTTTAACCTGGCTTTGGCTGTAACACAGAAAAAACAAAAAAAATTCAAAAAAAATTCAAAAAACTTTTTTTCCTTTTTCCAAATTTAAAAAATAAAATAAAAAAAATTACATCAGATGTTAAAAAAACTAGCCAAAACACACGTAGGGCGCCAATTTGTGGCCTTAAAAAAAGTTAAAAAATAATTTGGGCGCCAATTTGTGGTCTATTAAAATGCGTTGTGTGACATTTTGGCAGCTTAAAGACTTTGCTGCCATTTTGTGACACTGTAATTAGAATATAACAATTTGCCAACTTGTGACACAACAAAACCATTGAATAATTAAACAAATATCTGGAAGCAGAACTGTATTTTCCAGCTAGGTAAAACATTGATATGCCCGGTAACTTTTATACAGTGGAGAAGGGGGGGGGGGTTCAGAAATAAGAAAATTTTAAGTGCGCCACATTATTTAATACCAATGTTTTACAAAGAAGATCTTAAATAAAATACAGTTCAACCCAAACGTTGCAGCTAAACAATGAAACTCTACCTACTTCCGAGGCTTCCAGAGTATTTGTGTAATTAAGAATAACCAAAAAAAAAATAACCAGAATAAAATTCTAAAAGATTGAATTCAGATGACAAAACAGAAATACTTTACAGGTAGATGGACTCCTTTAACAGGTCATAGTGTACCTACATCTGAGTCAGTAGCGTAGGACTCAATTATATGAATGATTGTTAAAAAAAAATATATATACTTCCAAAATCGTTCCATCATAGGGGAGATCTAGACCAAATATCTGCTGTCATCATTCTACGTTGGGTAGAATGAGACAGACAGCAACCCAGTCCGAGATCCACCCCATGAGGTAAAAATGTGTGACGAAACCGCTAGAAACAAAATATAATCTCATCTCTCTTTTGTCTCCGCAAAGTTGGCTCACTGGATTGTACAAATAACAAAGAAATTTAGTTCATCTTGTATATTTTGATTGTAAAACTTGAGAAAAATACCAAACAAGTCAGGGCCAAAATAGCAAGGCACTTTAAATAGGGCCAAAATAGCAAGGCACTTTAAATTTGACAGTAAAATTATCTTAAATAAGTGAAATGAAGGAAAACAAGTCGATGTAGTAAATATGCCGCAAAACCAGGGTTATGACGTCATACCTTATCTTGCGTTTACAAGAAATGTTGAAATTATACTGTGAAAACTTATATATGAAAAGATTACATCTAAATTATATTAAAAAAATTTATATATGAGGAAAAAAATTATAGTTAAGGCTTGCTCCTACCTTGGTCCTTGATAATTTTGTGTATAAATGTGTTTTATTTTGTAAACCTGGATCTGTTGTACCAGACATCTTCTGCTACTCCACCGGTCCCAGTTCTGCCGCGCCTTCCCTTGTTGGTTTCTTGCCCGAGCATAAAAAGGTTGTGGGATTCTTGCCCGAGCGTAGAACCCTGTGGAAAATGAAATGTTTCAGTTTCCTGGAGAACCAATAAAACAAAGTAGATTTAAACAGATGAACTAAAATAATCCTAACGTACCTTTCCCAGGGTTATAACTGGCCCGTCCGGCTTCCCACCAGCGTCCAGCACCGCTGCCGATGGAATGGACAGGGCTGTAGACAAAGGAGAAAAACAATATATAGTTTTTATCCAACACGTGGTTAAAAGAAAAAATGTAAAAACGCCAAAAATTCCCCACGTCTTTTGTCAAAAAAAAATACGTTTCACACGAAAAATAATTACAATTTGGGAGGCAATTATTATCTTTAAGAGTCCTCAAATAATAAAAAAAATGAAAAAATAAAATCGAACTTACCAATGCTCTTTCCGTGCAAATGGCGTAGGCCGACTTAAATCCCTCTATGTAGAGGATATGAGCCGTCCACGAGATACGCCTCACGACGGACTCACTCTTTACAGTCTCTGGGACAGAACCTGCAGTTTTTGCAGTGCCACTACACAAAAACAATGGCGATCCCAGAAACTGTTGTCGACCCAGCCAAAATTTGTTAGCAAAGAGACCAGGCAGAACACAAAAACCGAGGTGGCCGGAAATCGTTTTGTAAATTTGGTGGGGAGTGGGGACAGTAAAACGCAATACCAACCAACCAGAAAAACCCGCGATTTTCAAACTAACCAATGAGGTACAGCAATAGTTCTATACAGGTCTATAGGGGGCAGCACCGACCAAGTGGACATTGCAATTAGGTAAAACGTACATTGAGGTGTTGTCGGATCTATTTCCACGGTTGAAATTTTTATAACAAGGACGTCGAGACACCCTCCATACATTTGACCGAACATTTGCCTACCGGACCCCCGCCAACATATCAAGTAAGAGGAAAATAACCAGACGGACTATAAGAAGCTCAGCATTGAAACCATCAATTGTAAATTCAATCACTGGAGATTCGAGCATGTATCAACCCCAGGAATATTTGAACATTCAACCAATTCCCATATGAGTAAAGCTATACTAAGTGTAGAATTTAGTTGTATTTTAGTTACAGTTTTCGTCAAAAGTTTCCTTTGCTCTTTATAAATGTTTTCTCTAAGATTCATATGGTTTGACGCCATTTTTGTAAAACATTTCTACATTAATAAAGTTGTTTCTGAACCTGAACCTAAAAATACACACTGAACTACTGCTAAGAAGCTCGGCACAAGAGTGTTCAGATGTTAACTCACACCATTTCGTTTATTCTTTTAGTCTTGGTTTTTATCCCTCGTTCATCTCCCATTTACAAAAGTGCACGACTCGCACCTATTCCATCCTCTCCCCATCAAACCAATAAAGATATCAAAGTGGTCGGAGCCTCGGTTGTTACTGGTTAAACCGTGGACCCAAATATGTTTTCGCGCTGTCACAACTAGCTATGAGGTTCGGATTGTCCCAATATCCTCGAAAACAAACGTACGGGAATGAAATGTTCATCTAAATGTTTCCTTCCTGTTACTGAATCCGTTTGTGATGCGGCAACGCCGCCATTCCCCAGCATAACAGCTGTTTAACTTTCATGACGACAAGAGAATCACAAAATTCCACAGATAAAAACAAACCAATCAAAATTTTTATGTGATTTTCCCGAAGCCTGTGATCTTAAATTCCAATTACGATGTCCAGATAATGCGATGTGCGTAGTGTCCACAGTAATTCGATGGAATGCCTCCTTTTAAGGTAATTTCCTAGACACTATATAACCTCCAAACCTAGCTCTATAAAATACCCTTACTTTGTGTACAGAAAGACGAATCAAAGAGCCTTGATTATTTACCTAAATAAACAAATATGTAACGTTGTCTTAAACGTAAAAATGACACGTTACAACATATATATGGAGGGGGGTACTGGGGGGACATTTGCCCCCGCCTTGAACAAGTTTTTATTATGAAATTTTAGTGTTGGGCACTTCACTACTAAAATGTTCTGTATTCAGTGGACTTGCCTCCGGCAAACATTTCTGCCTACCCTGCCCAAAAGATCATGCACTGTCACTGAGAAACAACACAGGACTTTCTATATGGGAGTATCCCCCCAGAAAGAAAAGCTATCTACATGCCTGCTACATACTTTGAGTACATGTTTTACAGAACATTTTTTGTTCAATTCTTCAGAAGGTTAATTATTCAGTAAAATTTTCTTGTATATTTTTGAACAAATTTCTGTTCAAAGAAAATGTTTAGCACTAAATGATTTCATACAATTTTCCATTTAAACAATAAAATTAATTTTAAAGATGTTTCTGCAACCCACTCTTTTCTATGAGGGTTAACAAAAATAACTACTACATACATATTTTTACTCAAATGTCAAAAAATGCTTTGAACATGCCCCATGTTCTAAAAAAATGTAAAATCTTAATTTTAAAAACTATTTTTCTATAATCACCAAAAACAGTTGTTGATTTTAAGTAAGCACTGTATAGTCGTTATTTTAATTTAAAAAAATAAAGTACCTTATGAAGTTTCTTCAATAATTAATTCACTTTTTATTTTAAAAAACATTTTGTTCAAAAGGATAATTATTCAATAAAATTTCCTTCAAAGAGCAAATTGTTCAAAAACATTTTCTTCAAATAGAAATTTGTTTGCACAAATTTCCATTTAAAGAAAATGTTTTTGGAGAAATTTCCATCCAAGGAAAATGTTTTAGGAGAAAATGATTTAGAAGAATTTTCCATTTAAACATATTTTTACTCAAATGTTACAAAAACTGTAAAATCTTAATTTTAAAATTTATTTTAGCTCACACTACTACTATACCATAGTAGTGTGAGCTATGTTGATTTTTTTGAAAAGAAAAAGTTGCTCTGAGAGTGTAAGTGAAAATATGTCGTGTGTGATCTCAAACGAAAGGTAATTGAGTCTGGAGTTAAACAAAATACATTTTAGTTTAAGAAAAAAGGTTCATTGCTTGTGTGGTATCAAACGAAAGGTAATTGAGTCTGGAGTTGAATAAAATATATTCCACTTTTTAGTTATATTAGCTCACACGTACACTATAACTATAGTACCTAGTGTGAGGTTAGGTACCCATATATTGGCAGAGTATTTTTATAATCACCAAAAACACATAAAAAAAATAAAGTACCTTAATAAGATTCTAAATCAATAATTAAATTTAAAAAAACATTTTCTTCAAAAGGATAATCATTCAATAAAATTTTCTATATACAGAAAATTGTTCAAAAACATTTTCTTCGATTAGAACATATTTGTTACAAAAAATGTAAAAATGTAAAATTTTTACATAACTTTTTTTTCTATAATAACCAAAAACTCAAAGTTTTTGATTTAAAATAAAGGACTGAAAAGTCATTATTCAGTGACCCAATAAAAGCGAAAAAAAAGTACCTACTGCATAAGGTTTCTAAATAATTTATTAACAAAAAAAAATTGAGTTATATTATACAAGTAAATAATAATTTATTCTAGCACTGTCGAAACAAAAATTCTCTCATCTCATCCCATTTTCATGGATAGTATAGGTATGCAAAGTTAAATTTAAAAAAAATACAAAAAATGGATATACCTAGGTACCTGTCACAGGATTGTAGCAATAAATAATGATTTTAGTTGTGGGGGTTGCTATAGTCTATAGTTAAAAAAGCTATAGTCAGTACCTATAAGCAGATAGTGTAACTATAACCCTGCAAAATTAAATTAACAAAATAAGCACCTATTAAAAATTGGTAAACTAACCATGTATATTAACATGGGTGTAGTCAGGGTCTCACTCAGGGTGGGGCAAAAAAGCAAAAAATTTTATAGCTCCCCTTTAATTCTTATATTACTAAATAAGCTAAAGCCAGGATGGTGCAGGTGACAAGGCAGGGTGGGGCAAGTGCCCCCTGACTACGCCCATGATGTATAACCATCGAAAGAACACCAATATTATTTAAATGTTTTATTTAAGGAATATAAACACTCAAGAGGGGGAGATTGGCTTGCGTCATGATTACACGCAATGTTTTTTTAATGTGTTTTTTTCTTGAAAATGCGTTACGAGGGGGAGTTAAAAATCCTGAATTTTTGCGTTGCATAATTTAAGGATGTTCCCCTATACATATCCATTCTCAGAGTAATATATATTATTATTACTCTAAGTATCCATTATTTTGAATTTTTATGATGATTTTAACTTTGTATACTAACTATAGGTAGGTACGTTTCTTTTCATATTTCATCAGGAGATTTTATGAGTGAAGCTTCAAGACGATGTGTATTCATATCTTCTCGTCCTTTGTGAGGGGCGTATTTAAAAGAAATGGAGCCCCTCTCTGGGATAAAAATCCGCCCCACAGAACACCATATCCGCACGTGTGAGAAATCAACTTATCATTTTTTTATAACTAGTAATATAATTTTAAAAAAAATTCTGTTTGTTTATTGTGAAATTGCTTCATACTTCTGTCAAAGTAAGCGTCATAAAAATCACGGCGAACTCGATTTTCTGAAATAAGTGAAAGAGTTCTACCAAGCTGCACTGACAACACAGCGGCTCGCGATCACTGACTTGTATGAACACTGAGAAATAAATTCGACGTACAATTTGTGTCGGAAAACGGTTTTTGTTTCCTTCATAGAATGAAATTCGTAAGAAAATTAGCTCTAGAATGTTGTGTTTACTAATATCTAAGGTTGTTTTGCCTTTTTGGTTCAAAATATTGAGCAGAAACCTTCCACGATATTTTGCCAGTTCTAGTTGAACTCAATGCAGCCCAATTTTATATGGCTAAAAATTTTAGCTGGCTAAAAACGATCGGAGGTCTAATCTACAAAAATCGACCCCCTCAGGTGCAATCATTTTATATGATTTTATCCTACGTAATTATAATAATAGCCCATCTTAGTACACTTGGGGTTGACATTACTTTTCTATGTTAAATATATTTATTTAGTCCAATGTCACTGTGCAGGAAAATTTATACATTTCACGTAATGTCTATTAGGAAATGGCTAAATTTGGTGCGAATGTTTTTTCCAACAAGATAAGGCCTAATGCTGCAGATGGATAAATGTTTGCATGGGTGGTATGAGTGCAGTGGTTCATTGCTCTTCTTCCTTATTTGATCCTAATTAGTGTGGTTGGTTGTGATTTAAATTATGTAACTAAAAACCAAGGCTCAAGTGATATTGTTTATGTAAATTTTATCTGCATATGTACAGGGTGTCCCAAATTGGGCACTTTTAGGTACTTCTAGAGGAGACAGAGAAAAACTGACCACGCATTACGAGGCTTAAATTTCAAGAGAAGACTTATAGTGTAAACCGTATTTTGAAATATCATCTCGTCTTTGAGCTACGGGGGCTTTTTGAAAAGTCTGCATTTTTGAAGGGGGTCTATAACTTCTTTATTAGTGGAAATTTTGATTTAGAGTAAATTGCAGTTTTATAGACTTTGTCACGAGAGTAGTAGGTTTAAGCGGGTGCTGGACCACTTTTGAGGAGGGAATGACCTTGAATGACCTTGACGGTCGTTGCCTTGTTTTATGTAGAGACGAATAGTTTGAGTAGTATATTTGACCTTGAAAAGTTGTGAAGGTCATTAGGTTGACCTTGAATGACCTTGACGATCGTTGCGTTTTTATATGTAGAGACGAATAGTTCAAGTAGTATTTTTGACCCTGAACAACCTTGACCTTGTCTGACCTTAAGCACAAAAAATACCTCTATCTTTGACTCTAATTTGTTTTACACTTTTGAAAGATTTACATTATCCCCACCCTAATAATTGTATTTAAACATATAAAAAGGAAAAACAAACCCACTTGAAGTATTAGTAGATTTCTGTATCTCAACGTGTCAAATCACTCTCTAAAATAAAAATAAAGAAAAAATAGTTTAATTTGTGGAAAAACAATAATTTAAAGGTAATAATATGGATATTTCAAAAATCAAACTTGAACAAATAAATTTCGAAATAAACAATGAAGCAAAACTTCAATTAAAATCTTTAGATTCATTAAAAGTTAATACCACATATGTTATTAAAGAAATGTGCACCATTGATACCCGTTATGGAAAATCTGTTTTAATAACATTGGCTGAAGATTCTGATGTATTTAAAACGTTTTTACCAAAACGTGTGCTTAAATCAATAGATGATGATTTTATCGATCTAGTTAATAAAAGTAATCAAAAATATACTCTAACCTATCTGGGGCAAAGTGAACCCACATACATCGGTGCAAAACGTAAATCCATATTTGAATTTGGAATATACTAAATTATCTTAAAATTATTGTGTGTTAAAATATTATTCTTAAAGTATTAAAAATATGAATCGTTTGGAAGAACAAATTCACGATTTACGATTCTGGTTGTTGACCCTTCACTAAGAGATGTAGCTAGAGCAAATAATTTTATGGATGGTGTCATTCAAGGCCAAATGTCTTTTATGGGTAACCAAACACTTCAAGAGTTTTGTAAAAATATGAGATGGCTGAATTTGTTGTATCTTCTGAGGCCATTGGAAGACATTCCACTGGAGTTACTCTTTCCACCGCTCGATGAAGATGAAGATGAAGATAGTGGATTCAGTGAGAACGATGATTAAATATAAGACATTTATCAAAAATGTGTATTTATAATTAGTTTATGGATTGTAGTATGGATGTAGTTTTAAATTGATAAAAGCTGTAATAAAATATATTATAATAAGAAATGAAAAACTATTTTTTAATTGGATTGGTTTTATTGCAATATTATTTTTATCTTATTTTTTTACAAAATTTTATAATAAAGTAACAATATTAGTATAAAACACAAAATAAATATATTATAAAAATTAAGGAAGTGTAAAAAACCTATATTGATTTTCATTTGATGTGAATTTTAAAAAATATATTAAAATTCAAATATTTTTTTAAACGATATCCGATTTATTTATCCATGAATTATGTCTATCTGTAAAACCTAACCACTTAACAAAGTATTGCTCCAGTTTATTACACTTCCTTTTCTTAATAATTTTCTCCACTAAATATATTGATGGCACGCTGGTTTTCTGTAGCTCCATTTCATAAAAAGCACCAAGTATAGGTTCTCCGTCAAAACTTTCTATTTCATAAGTGGGTGGATTCGTTATATTTACTTTTACAATTTTAAATTGTTCCGCTGACCACGATTGTGTGTACCCTTTTTCAAAAATTGACTTATATTTGCTTATACGAACTACGTCTCCAACTTTGAATTTAATTTTTTTAGGTACCGTTTTTATATTTTCAAATGCGGTAATTCTAGTGGTGGGTTTCACATCAATTGGTCTCATTTTAATAGTTGTGTGAATTGTTTTATTATATTTATCAACAACATCCTGAATGAATATGAAACCACTTATAGCTTCCTAATGTATAGAATTATATATAAAGATTTGTTTTTAAAGTTTTGATTACTCTTTCCACAATGGCTGTCTTCTTTACACTATATATGTGATAGTGATTTACAGAGTTCTTTTTCATAAGTGCTTGGAAGTGTTTATTAAAAAATTCCGTTCCTTGATCAGATTGTATGTTATGGGGGTAATAAACAGCTTGCTTAAAAACATCCCGCATTGCTTCACATATTTCAAGTCCTGTTTTATTTTTTATTGGTCTAGCCCAGACAAATTTAGAAAAGCAATTTATGCATACTAAAATGTATCTATACCCCAAATTATATTTTGATAATTGTTGTATTTCAGCTAAATCAATCTGCCATAGATCCTTAAAACCTTTTATTAAGGTTTTTCTTCGCAGGAAATTTTTTCTTGCAGGTTTATATAGCTCATTAACCACTTGAACTTTTTGCTCACTAGCCATCGTTAAAATAAATACTTTATTTTTTCAATTCAAATGGGTGTATGATATTCTATGCGTCCATCTGACCAAATTATTGGTTACCAAGCGGATTCAAGTGGCTGATGTTTCAAAACTTTTCTTTTAATGGCACTCAATCTCCCATGTAAATTTTAGCAATAGTTTACCACTTGTCGATTGTTGCGTTTTTATTTTTTCTAAATTTGTTCTTACTGCATCAACAGATTCTGCTATAGCTAGCTTTAGTTCTTCAACTAGTTTGTTTATACGATTTTCCAGAAATTCTAGATTGATAGCGTCTTTATGATCTACAGCATCTGCTATATTACATAATCGTTTGTTCTCAATGTCGAAATCATTTTTAGCGGTCAACTTAAAACCATTACCCTTCAATCCTTTTATATATGTAATTTTGGAAGTTTTTTTATACGACCAAACTTGTCAATCGTGTTCTTTACACCTCCCATGTTAGATAGTAACTGAACAATATATGCTACAATCAAAAAGTGAGTCCTAATATATAACCCCTTCTTCTCTTAATTCTTCAATTATAGACAAAATTTCACCATCATGACCAGTATGCCCAGCCATTTTTGAGCTCCATAATAATCGCAAGCGACTAACTAATTCTTTAGCAGTATTCCAATATACATAGTTTACTTTATTATTATTGAATTTTTTGAGATTTGAAATTTTATTTCTGGTAATACCCGAACCTTCTTTACTTCTACCATGTTTCGGTGTTAGAAGTGGTTTTATAAAATTTGTAAATTTTACAGATCGGCTGGTATTTACCCCATATATTTTATTATATTCATTGTAATAGGTATTTGACAAATTAAGTATTTGCTTATAATCGCTGAGTGCTTTTGGGCTAATGTCACCAATGTTTGACACACTTGGTTTTTTTAAAAATAACAAATCGTATAAATCACGATGAGCAGAAAATGCCCCAATCATATTTTTTTTACGCCAAAGAGTTATTAGTTTATCTGGAAATTTTATTGTAGCATTACCTATCTGAAAATGATCATTGTTGGAATTGTACCTAACACCATATATGGTGTCATAGATAGATGGGTTTGATTTAATTTAAATCTTCCCCAATATCTTGTCTCAGTGATTCATCCATAGCTTCATTGTTGACACTCTTTTTAGGTGATAAATGAGAACTTGCATCTGCATTAAATGATTTTTGACTTTGATTAGAGTATGAGGATATTGGTGTATCCGGCAAGGGTGGTGAAGCTGAGAGGTAAGATCCATGATGAGATTTATTTCCACCATCACCATCTTCCGAATCATCAACCATAACATTGGCTGCAACTCTCTTTGCGTTCTTTGCTTCCACAGCTATCAAAGGTGTTGCTATATTACTACTTGTCCTTTTTACAATTGCTGCATTTTTAAAATTTTCTGAAATTTTTGATAATGGTTTTGAGATGGGTTCATAAAATTTCTCAAGATTTGTTTGATTTTGCGACTCTTCATTTTTTAAAAATTTAAATTTTGTTCTTACTGCATCAGTCATAGCAACAAGATCACGTTTTAAATCGATCGATCGATCGATCGAATTTGACATATTTACAAATAAGATGTTTGCAGTTGTTCGTTCTAAAAGCAACTAAAGTTGTTGCTACACATTTATTAAACATATATGTAACTATTAAATCCTTTTCTATATATGCCATTGTTTAAATCTGCATCTTTAACAATAACTAGAAAACCATATTTATCGTCCCAACATTTTCCACAGATTTCTTGAAACTTAGTAAAAGTAAAGTCTGGAAACGTGATCTGAAAAAATATGTCGCAGATTCATTTCATCTTGTTTAAATACTATTATGAAATTTGAATTATCTCGAACTAGCTGTTTTGGTACTCTAGAGTAAGTCTGTGCTAGGTAAAAACAATCTATATTTTTATGCCTCCCCATACTGTAGTATGATTTTATTACACTCTGACCATCGCAAATTACATCATCGAAAATAAATATCGAATTTGGTTTTGCCTCAGATGGTGGTATAATGCAGGATGTATCATTAAATGTGTAGTATCCAAGCCCCTCAATTGGCGATAAAATTTGCTTTAAAAATTCATATTTTGATTGAAACAATGATTTGGAATATATATATATATATATATATATATATATATATATATATATATATATATAGATATACATTTTCAAATTTTAATCCTAGTGGGTGTGTAATAAGAGTGATAAGCACATTGGTTTTACCACAATTTGATGGCCCAATTATTAATCCACGTATGGAATTGGGTAGTAAAGATCCATGACGTTGATATGTAATACCACAACCCGTCTTTTCATCCCAATTTATAATTGAGATTCTGTCTTGTTGCTGCACTATGCGCATTTTTATATGAACTATCTTTTAGTATTTAAGCTGACTTGTATTTATATCAAAATCAGTTCGATGTCATCTATCAACAGAAAAAGTTCAGTAAAAAAGGGGCGAGGCGGATTTAATTCACATTTAAATAAACTTCCTGTAGAATTACACATCCCGGGTTATCAATATTGTGGTCCTGGAACTAAACTAAAGACAAGATTAGCGAGAGGTGATCCTGGAATAAATGCACTAGATAGAGCCTGCAAAAAACACGATATTAGTTACTCTATTAATTTGGATAATTTAGAAAAAAGACACAAAGCTGATCGCGAACTAGAAGAAAGTGCGTGGCAAGTTGTTAAATCAAAAGACGCTGGAATAAAAGAGAAGGCTGCTGCTTACTTTGTTACAAATTCAATGAAAGTTAAGCGAAGATTTGGAATGGGGTTAAAAAAGATAAAATCGAAAACTCGAAAGGTGGCTTTTGGGTCTGCGATATGTCGAAACGTTCAAACAAAAATTAAATCGATCTTGAATCAAAATAAGGGGACATTTCAAGATATTTCAAAAATTTCAAAAATTGCTTTGATCGCAGCGCGTAAGCATTTAAAAGCTTCTGGTGGAAAAAAGAAGATTAAAACCCCAAGAGTAATTCCCATTCCTAAAATGGGGGGTATTTTACCTCTTATACCAATTTTTGCGGGGTTATCCGCCCTAGGATTATTAGCGGGTGGTGCTGCTGGTATAGTTAAAGCAATAAAAACCGTTAATCATCTTAAAAATAGTGTTGCTGGTGTTAAAAACTCTCAAATGCTTGTAGAAAGTAAAAAAGGGGGAGGTTTATACTTAAAACCGTATCGAACTGGGTTAGGACTTTATTTAACAAATCCAAAAAACTAGTAAAGCCCTTTCCAGCAAGGGCATTATCAAATATTGATTTGGAAAGATATGCAAAACAATATCAAATTGCAAATTTCGTTGGTGTATTTATGAGAGATAGTCTTCCTAAAAGTGGACCTCGCAAAACTGAATCGGCCATCATAAACTTAGACAGTGTAAATGGACCAGGAACACATTGGGTTGCCTACAGAAAGAAAGCTAGAAAAGTAATTTATTATGATAGTTTTGGAAACTTACCCCCACCTTTGGAATTCATAGAATACATGTATAAAGGATGTAATTATGCCACAGAAATTTGGTATACATATAAAAACCAACAAAAATTTAATACAGTATATTGTAGTCAGCTGTGTCTACAGTTTTTCTTAAAAAATAACTTATTTTTGTGGTAATTTTAAAAAATGAATCGAAATAATTCCGAAAGTGAGTATGCAAAACTAAAAAAAATGTATAAATCACTAAAAGCATTTAGCAATGCAAAAAGTTTGCTACCGATGACGAGTGACAAACTATGTGGTTTACCTAAAGAAGTAATGATAGCATGTGCACCAAACAAAATAGCTTTGGTGTGGGAGAAGTTGCCAGAAGAAGTTAAAGAAGACATTGATATTTTAAAATAACAGTATTGCTACGACCATTACTCTACAAACGACTCTAACGATCAAATTGATGGTCCACCACCAAAAAAAATATTTTGTTGTATATGTAATGCAAACGGCTCAAAAGTGTCTAAATCTGAGGAAATTGTAGATTGTGACATTATATCCAGTTGTTGTAAGACACAGTAAAAAAAATGTCTTATACTTTTACATTAAGTGGTTATTCAAGTATTTTAAGTGCCAACTTCTATCCTCCTATAGAGACAAACAACAGAGAAAAATATGGACTGGGTCTTATAGGATTTTATTCATATAATTCAATTTTTAACATAGATGAAACTAACAATTGGTTTGGATTTAGTAAGCCAAACTGGGGAGGGCCAGTAATGTTAAAAATACCTCCTGGTTCATACGAAATAACCCAAATACATGATGCAATGCTTAAAGCTCTTCAAAAAGGTGCAAAAGATCTAGATGAAAATATTTTTAGCTTACGTGCAAACAATAGCACTTTGAAATGCGAAATTAAGTCAAAGTATGTACTTCACTTTAAGCACTACAACTCAATTGGACAGTTGTTGGGATTTGCAAATGAAGAGCGACTAAAGCCCAATGAGATTCATGAATCTTCAACAATAGTTGATATTACAAAAGTTCGCATTATAAGAGTAGATTGCAATATAACAACCGGTGCATATTTAAATTCAGAACAGGCGCACTCTATTTATGAATTTGACATTGATGTGGAACCTGGGTATAAGCTAACTAAAGAACCAACAAATATCATTTATATGCCAATTCAACCAGAGGGTCGTCAGTTTATCGACAACATTACACTAAGGATCGTGGATGATAGAGGAAAACTCATTAATTTTCAAGGAGAAAAAATAATTGTTAAATTAGAGCTTAAAAGGTTATAACGAAAATGGGTTATTGTTATGATCATCACAGCTATCCAGTGTCGCAAAAAAAAGATGTTAAGACTTATATTCTAAATAAAAACCGATGCAGAAGCAGTAGAAAAACCATTCATGTTAAAGACTTGTCAAGAGAAAGATCTAAATTGTCCACAGAAGAAAAAGTATTTTTGAAATCACTTGGTTTACATTTAAAAAAAACTGTTTAAAATGATTTCAACTAGTGAAAAGTTAGAAGCATTTAATGAACCAATCTTTGAGAATTCAATTATAAGTCTGGAAGAGCATAGTTATATACCCTATGGGACACCATCTTTTAAAAACTCAGATGAAATTCGTATCCCAATTCAATTTCAAGATCTAATTTTGGATGTTTCCGAAAGTTATATTTATATAGAAGGAAAGTTTACACCAAGTGATGCATCTAAAAGATGCTACTTATCAAATAATGCTCTTGCTTTTTTATTCGAAGAAATTCGGTATGAAATGGGTGGTGAACAAATTTGCGTTGTTCGAAAACCAGGAATTACTTCAGCACTAAAAACAATTGTTTCATTTGGAAGTAGTCAAGAAAAGCTTCTTTCAACATACGGTTGGGGTTTAACAGAAGCCAATCAATGCATATTGGACAAAACAAGTCATGTATTTAGTGGAAGACTCCCATTAAAATACTTGATGGGATTTGCAGAGGACTATAGAAGGGGCATTTTTAATCAAAAACAAGAACTGATTCTCGTAATAGCTCACACCTTCAATAATTGTTATATTGGTGAAGTTGATGCGGAAATCTCCATAGATAAAATCGAATGGAAAATCCGGCACATAATTCCAGAGGATCGTCAAAGGATTAAAATTCTATCTAAAATTAATAAGGGTGGTAATAATGTTAATATCAAAGCTGCCTATCGCATGTGGGACCTATATGAACTGCCTCTTCTTCGGAGCACAGCTTCTGATACGTGGGCAGTAAGAAGTAGTACGAATTTGGAAAAACCACGATACATTATTATTGGATTTCAAAAGACTGAAAAGTGCAATGCCAGAGACAAAGATGCCACAGAATTTATCTCTGCTGATTTGGCTGATATTAGATTATATATTAATTCGATAGTTTTCCCCTATGAGAGGTGGAGTCTCGATTTTTCAAAAAGATTATGCGGTCCTGCCTAATATGCATATCAAAATTTTCAAAGCAGTTACTATGGAAAAACATGTAATGAACCAATGCTTGATTTAAATAGTTTTATTCAAAACCCATTAATTGTTATTGATGCTTCGCATCAACAAGATTCAATAACCTCATCAACAGTGGATATTAAATTGGAATTTAACACCAGAAAATCTAAATTTCCAAATGATGTAAAAGTGTATGCTTTACTTATTCATGATTCCCTAATTTCCTATAATATTCTAAATGGTACTGTAACAAGGGGTTAATTTCAATGTAATTTTATTTATAATATTTTTGAATGTATTTTAATGATTTAAATGAAAATAAATGTTTTGAATTTTCTATTTTAAAATGATTTAGATATAAATATATTTTTCTTAAATAAAGTTTAAATAAAACACATTTTATAGAATACTATTTGTTTTTATATTTTTATACTTATGATTAAGCTATAACAAATTTGAATACTCAATTGCACACCTATTCACATAATAAAATTGATAAAACACATATTTACTTGGGGAATAGATGGTAAATTATTCAATTAAAATAAGTGTAGTCTCCAAACTAATAAAGCTATTACAAAAATAATTTATTCCATCGATTCAACAACCATATCCAAACAAATTTTATCATATAAAATTTTTTGGAAAAGTTTAATTTTTGGAGATATTTACATAATAAAACAAATAAAAACACATTTTGTCAAGTGGGGTAGATGTCTATTCAGCTACAAATGGGTGTAGCTTCTAAACTAATAAGGCTATTACAAAAAATAATTATTTCAATCGATTAATCAAGAATGCATTGACAATTCTTATCATATAAAAATTTTTGCTGGACTTTAATTTTAGGAGATAATGACATAATAGCCCAATTAAAATTGTTACTATTTTAATTAAATTGATCATAACTGTTAAAATAATATTAATATCACAATAAAATTTTAACAGATCGAAAGCTAACCTATTTTTTCACAATTTTTATCTCTTAAAAATTTTCAATTAAGACGCTACTTTACAAGATATTAAGAAAAAACCTCTATTTTAAGACATGAAAAAAATTACAAGTCTCAATTTTAATTGATACTTAAAAAGAAAAAACCTATTGGACCCCCCCTGGGGCCTTGTCTGTCTGTCTGTCTGTCTGTCTGTCTGTCTGTCTGTCTGTCTGTCTGTCTGTCTGTCTGTCTGTCTGTCTGTCTGTCTGTCTGTCTGTCTGTCTGTCTGTCTGTCTGTCTGTCTGTCTGTCTGTCTGTCTGTCTGTCTGTCTGTCTGTCTGTCTGTCTGTCTGTCTGTCTGTCTGTCTGTCTGTCTGTCTGTCTGTCTGTCTGTCTGTCTGTCTGTCTGTCTGTCTGTCTGTCTGTCTGTCTGTCTGTCTGTCTGTCTGTCTGTCTGTCTGTCTGTCTGTCGGTCGGTCGGTCGGTCGGTCGGTCGGTCGGTCGGTCGGTCGGTCGGTCGGTCGGTCGGTCGGTCGGTCGGTCGGTCGGTCGGTCGGTCGGTCGGTCGGTCGGTCGGTCGGTCGGTCGGTCGGTCGGTCGGTCGGTCGGTCGGTCGGTCGGTCGGTCGGTCGGTCGGTCGGTCGGTCGGTCGGTCGGTCGGTCGGTCGGTCGGTCGGTCGGTCGGTCGGTCGGTCGGTCGGTCGGTCGGTCGGTCGGTCGGTCGGTCGGTCGGTCGGTCGGTCGGTCGGTCGGTCGGTCGGTCGGTCGGTCGGTCGGTCGGTCGGTCGGTCGGTCGGTCGGTCGGTCGGTCGGTCCGTCGGTCGGTCCGTCGGTCGGTCCGTCGGTCGGTCCGTCGGTCGGTCGGTCGGTCGGTCGGTCGGTCGGTCGGTCGGTCGGTCGGTCGGTCGGTCGGTCGGTCGGTCGGTCGGTCGGTCGGTCGGTCGGTCGGTCGGTCGGTCGGTCGGTCGGTCGGTCGGTCGGTCGGTCGGTCGGTCGGTCGGTCGGTCGGTCGGTCGGTCGGTCGGTCGGTCGGTCGGTCGGTCGGTCGGTCGGTCGGTCGGTCGGTCGGTCGGTCGGTCGGTCGGTCGGTCGGTCGGTCGGTCGGTCGGTCGGTCGGTCGGTCGGTCGGTCGGTCGGTCGGTCGGTCCGTCAGTCAGTCAGTCAGTCAGTCAGTCAGTCAGTCAGTCAGTCAGTCAGTCAGTCAGTCAGTCAGTCAGTCAGTCAGTCAGTCAGTCAGTCAGTCAGTCAGTCAGTCAGTCAGTCAGTCAGTCAGTCAGTCAGTCAGTCAGTCAGTCAGTCAGTCAGTCAGTCAGTCAGTCAGTCAGTCAGTCAGTCAGTCAGTCAGTCAGTCAGTCAGTCAGTCAGTCAGTCAGTCAGTCAGTCAGTCAGTCAGTCAGTCAGTCAGTCAGTCAGTCAGTCAGTCAGTCAGTCAGTCAGTCAGTCAGTCAGTCAGTCAGTCAGTCAGTCAGTCAGTCAGTCAGTCAGTCAGTCAGTCAGTCAGTCAGTCAGTCAGTCAGTCAGTCAGTCAGTCAGTCAGTCAGTCAGTCAGTCAGTCAGTCAGTCAGTCAGTCAGTCAGTCAGTCAGTCAGTCAGTCAGTCAGTCAGTCAGTCAGTCAGTCAGTCAGTCAGTCAGTCAGTCAGTCAGTCAGTCAGTCAGTCAGTCAGTCAGTCAGTCAGTCAGTCAGTCAGTCAGTCAGTCAGTCAGTCAGTCAGTCAGTCAGTCAGTCAGTCAGTCAGTCAGTCAGTCAGTCAGTCAGTCAGTCAGTCAGTCAGTCAGTCAGTCAGTCAGTCAGTCAGTCAGTCAGTCAGTCAGTCAGTCAGTCAGTCAGTCAGTCAGTCAGTCAGTCAGTCAGTCAGTCAGTCAGTCAGTCAGTCAGTCAGTCAGTCAGTCAGTCAGTCAGTCAGTCAGTCAGTCAGTCAGTCAGTCAGTCAGTCAGTCAGTCAGTCAGTCAGTCAGTCAGTCAGTCAGTCAGTCAGTCAGTCAGTCAGTCAGTCAGTCAGTCAGTCAGTCAGTCAGTCAGTCAGTCAGTCAGTCAGTCAGTCAGTCAGTCAGTCAGTCAGTCAGTCAGTCAGTCAGTCAGTCAGTCAGTCAGTCAGTCAGTCAGTCAGTCAGTCAGTCAGTCAGTCAGTCAGTCAGTCAGTCAGTCAGTCAGTCAGTCAGTCAGTCAGTCAGTCAGTCAGTCAGTCAGTCAGTCAGTCAGTCAGTCAGTCAGTCAGTCAGTCAGTCAGTCAGTCAGTCAGTCAGTCAGTCAGTCAGTCAGTCAGTCAGTCAGTCAGTCAGTCAGTCAGTCAGTCAGTCAGTCAGTCAGTCAGTCAGTCAGTCAGTCAGTCAGTCAGTCAGTCAGTCAGTCAGTCAGTCAGTCAGTCAGTCAGTCAGTCAGTCAGTCAGTCAGTCAGTCAGTCAGTCAGTCAGTCAGTCAGTCAGTCAGTCAGTCAGTCAGTCAGTCAGTCAGTCAGTCAGTCAGTCAGTCAGTCAGTCAGTCAGTCAGTCAGTCAGTCAGTCAGTCAGTCAGTCAGTCAGTCAGTCAGTCAGTCAGTCAGTCAGTCAGTCAGTCAGTCAGTCAGTCAGTCAGTCAGTCAGTCAGTCAGTCAGTCAGTCAGTCAGTCAGTCAGTCAGTCAGTCAGTCAGTCAGTCAGTCAGTCAGTCAGTCAGTCAGTCAGTCAGTCAGTCAGTCAGTCAGTCAGTCAGTCAGTCAGTCAGTCAGTCAGTCAGTCAGTCAGTCAGTCAGTCAGTCAGTCAGTCAGTCAGTCAGTCAGTCAGTCAGTCAGTCAGTCAGTCAGTCAGTCAGTCAGTCAGTCAGTCAGTCAGTCAGTCAGTCAGTCAGTCAGTCAGTCAGTCAGTCAGTCAGTCAGTCAGTCAGTCAGTCAGTCAGTCAGTCAGTCAGTCAGTCAGTCAGTCAGTCAGTCAGTCAGTCAGTCAGTCAGTCAGTCAGTCAGTCAGTCAGTCAGTCAGTCAGTCAGTCAGTCAGTCAGTCAGTCAGTCAGTCAGTCAGTCAGTCAGTCAGTCAGTCAGTCAGTCAGTCAGTCAGTCAGTCAGTCAGTCAGTCAGTCAGTCAGTCAGTCAGTCAGTCAGTCAGTCAGTCAGTCAGTCAGTCAGTCAGTCAGTCAGTCAGTCAGTCAGTCAGTCAGTCAGTCAGTCAGTCAGTCAGTCAGTCAGTCAGTCAGTCAGTCAGTCAGTCAGTCAGTCAGTCAGTCAGTCAGTCAGTCAGTCAGTCAGTCAGTCAGTCAGTCAGTCAGTCAGTCAGTCAGTCAGTCAGTCAGTCAGTCAGTCAGTCAGTCAGTCAGTCAGTCAGTCAGTCAGTCAGTCAGTCAGTCAGTCAGTCAGTCAGTCAGTCAGTCAGTCAGTCAGTCAGTCAGTCAGTCAGTCAGTCAGTCAGTCAGTCAGTCAGTCAGTCAGTCAGTCAGTCAGTCAGTCAGTCAGTCAGTCAGTCAGTCAGTCAGTCAGTCAGTCAGTCAGTCAGTCAGTCAGTCAGTCAGTCAGTCAGTCAGTCAGTCAGTCAGTCAGTCAGTCAGTCAGTCAGTCAGTCAGTCAGTCAGTCAGTCAGTCAGTCAGTCAGTCAGTCAGTCAGTCAGTCAGTCAGTCAGTCAGTCAGTCAGTCAGTCAGTCAGTCAGTCAGTCAGTCAGTCAGTCAGTCAGTCAGTCAGTCAGTCAGTCAGTCAGTCAGTCAGTCAGTCAGTCAGTCAGTCAGTCAGTCAGTCAGTCAGTCAGTCAGTCAGTCAGTCAGTCAGTCAGTCAGTCAGTCAGTCAGTCAGTCAGTCAGTCAGTCAGTCAGTCAGTCAGTCAGTCAGTCAGTCAGTCAGTCAGTCAGTCAGTCAGTCAGTCAGTCAGTCAGTCAGTCAGTCAGTCAGTCAGTCAGTCAGTCAGTCAGTCAGTCAGTCAGTCAGTCAGTCAGTCAGTCAGTCAGTCAGTCAGTCAGTCAGTCAGTCAGTCAGTCAGTCAGTCAGTCAGTCAGTCAGTCAGTCAGTCAGTCAGTCAGTCAGTCAGTCAGTCAGTCAGTCAGTCAGTCAGTCAGTCAGTCAGTCAGTCAGTCAGTCAGTCAGTCAGTCAGTCAGTCAGTCAGTCAGTCAGTCAGTCAGTCAGTCAGTCAGTCAGTCAGTCAGTCAGTCAGTCAGTCAGTCAGTCAGTCAGTCAGTCAGTCAGTCAGTCAGTCAGTCAGTCAGTCAGTCAGTCAGTCAGTCAGTCAGTCAGTCAGTCAGTCAGTCAGTCAGTCAGTCAGTCAGTCAGTCAGTCAGTCAGTCAGTCAGTCAGTCAGTCAGTCAGTCAGTCAGTCAGTCAGTCAGTCAGTCAGTCAGTCAGTCAGTCAGTCAGTCAGTCAGTCAGTCAGTCAGTCAGTCAGTCAGTCAGTCAGTCAGTCAGTCAGTCAGTCAGTCAGTCAGTCAGTCAGTCAGTCAGTCAGTCAGTCAGTCAGTCAGTCAGTCAGTCAGTCAGTCAGTCAGTCAGTCAGTCAGTCAGTCAGTCAGTCAGTCAGTCAGTCAGTCAGTCAGTCAGTCAGTCAGTCAGTCAGTCAGTCAGTCAGTCAGTCAGTCAGTCAGTCAGTCAGTCAGTCAGTCAGTCAGTCAGTCAGTCAGTCAGTCAGTCAGTCAGTCAGTCAGTCAGTCAGTCAGTCAGTCAGTCAGTCAGTCAGTCAGTCAGTCAGTCAGTCAGTCAGTCAGTCAGTCAGTCAGTCAGTCAGTCAGTCAGTCAGTCAGTCAGTCAGTCAGTCAGTCAGTCAGTCAGTCAGTCAGTCAGTCAGTCAGTCAGTCAGTCAGTCAGTCAGTCAGTCAGTCAGTCAGTCAGTCAGTCAGTCAGTCAGTCAGTCAGTCAGTCAGTCAGTCAGTCAGTCAGTCAGTCAGTCAGTCAGTCAGTCAGTCAGTCAGTCAGTCAGTCAGTCAGTCAGTCAGTCAGTCAGTCAGTCAGTCAGTCAGTCAGTCAGTCAGTCAGTCAGTCAGTCAGTCAGTCAGTCAGTCAGTCAGTCAGTCAGTCAGTCAGTCAGTCAGTCAGTCAGTCAGTCAGTCAGTCAGTCAGTCAGTCAGTCAGTCAGTCAGTCAGTCAGTCAGTCAGTCAGTCAGTCAGTCAGTCAGTCAGTCAGTCAGTCAGTCAGTCAGTCAGTCAGTCAGTCAGTCAGTCAGTCAGTCAGTCAGTCAGTCAGTCAGTCAGTCAGTCAGTCAGTCAGTCAGTCAGTCAGTCAGTCAGTCAGTCAGTCAGTCAGTCAGTCAGTCAGTCAGTCAGTCAGTCAGTCAGTCAGTCAGTCAGTCAGTCAGTCAGTCAGTCAGTCAGTCAGTCAGTCAGTCAGTCAGTCAGTCAGTCAGTCAGTCAGTCAGTCAGTCAGTCAGTCAGTCAGTCAGTCAGTCAGTCAGTCAGTCAGTCAGTCAGTCAGTCAGTCAGTCAGTCAGTCAGTCAGTCAGTCAGTCAGTCAGTCAGTCAGTCAGTCAGTCAGTCAGTCAGTCAGTCAGTCAGTCAGTCAGTCAGTCAGTCAGTCAGTCAGTCAGTCAGTCAGTCAGTCAGTCAGTCAGTCAGTCAGTCAGTCAGTCAGTCAGTCAGTCAGTCAGTCAGTCAGTCAGTCAGTCAGTCAGTCAGTCAGTCAGTCAGTCAGTCAGTCAGTCAGTCAGTCAGTCAGTCAGTCAGTCAGTCAGTCAGTCAGTCAGTCAGTCAGTCAGTCAGTCAGTCAGTCAGTCAGTCAGTCAGTCAGTCAGTCAGTCAGTCAGTCAGTCAGTCAGTCAGTCAGTCAGTCAGTCAGTCAGTCAGTCAGTCAGTCAGTCAGTCAGTCAGTCAGTCAGTCAGTCAGTCAGTCAGTCAGTCAGTCAGTCAGTCAGTCAGTCAGTCAGTCAGTCAGTCAGTCAGTCAGTCAGTCAGTCAGTCAGTCAGTCAGTCAGTCAGTCAGTCAGTCAGTCAGTCAGTCAGTCAGTCAGTCAGTCAGTCAGTCAGTCAGTCAGTCAGTCAGTCAGTCAGTCAGTCAGTCAGTCAGTCAGTCAGTCAGTCAGTCAGTCAGTCAGTCAGTCAGTCAGTCAGTCAGTCAGTCAGTCAGTCAGTCAGTCAGTCAGTCAGTCAGTCAGTCAGTCAGTCAGTCAGTCAGTCAGTCAGTCAGTCAGTCAGTCAGTCAGTCAGTCAGTCAGTCAGTCAGTCAGTCAGTCAGTCAGTCAGTCAGTCAGTCAGTCAGTCAGTCAGTCAGTCAGTCAGTCAGTCAGTCAGTCAGTCAGTCAGTCAGTCAGTCAGTCAGTCAGTCAGTCAGTCAGTCAGTCAGTCAGTCAGTCAGTCAGTCAGTCAGTCAGTCAGTCAGTCAGTCAGTCAGTCAGTCAGTCAGTCAGTCAGTCAGTCAGTCAGTCAGTCAGTCAGTCAGTCAGTCAGTCAGTCAGTCAGTCAGTCAGTCAGTCAGTCAGTCAGTCAGTCAGTCAGTCAGTCAGTCAGTCAGTCAGTCAGTCAGTCAGTCAGTCAGTCAGTCAGTCAGTCAGTCAGTCAGTCAGTCAGTCAGTCAGTCAGTCAGTCAGTCAGTCAGTCAGTCAGTCAGTCAGTCAGTCAGTCAGTCAGTCAGTCAGTCAGTCAGTCAGTCAGTCAGTCAGTCAGTCAGTCAGTCAGTCAGTCAGTCAGTCAGTCAGTCAGTCAGTCAGTCAGTCAGTCAGTCAGTCAGTCAGTCAGTCAGTCAGTCAGTCAGTCAGTCAGTCAGTCAGTCAGTCAGTCAGTCAGTCAGTCAGTCAGTCAGTCAGTCAGTCAGTCAGTCAGTCAGTCAGTCAGTCAGTCAGTCAGTCAGTCAGTCAGTCAGTCAGTCAGTCAGTCAGTCAGTCAGTCAGTCAGTCAGTCAGTCAGTCAGTCAGTCAGTCAGTCAGTCAGTCAGTCAGTCAGTCAGTCAGTCAGTCAGTCAGTCAGTCAGTCAGTCAGTCAGTCAGTCAGTCAGTCAGTCAGTCAGTCAGTCAGTCAGTCAGTCAGTCAGTCAGTCAGTCAGTCAGTCAGTCAGTCAGTCAGTCAGTCAGTCAGTCAGTCAGTCAGTCAGTCAGTCAGTCAGTCAGTCAGTCAGTCAGTCAGTCAGTCAGTCAGTCAGTCAGTCAGTCAGTCAGTCAGTCAGTCAGTCAGTCAGTCAGTCAGTCAGTCAGTCAGTCAGTCAGTCAGTCAGTCAGTCAGTCAGTCAGTCAGTCAGTCAGTCAGTCAGTCAGTCAGTCAGTCAGTCAGTCAGTCAGTCAGTCAGTCAGTCAGTCAGTCAGTCAGTCAGTCAGTCAGTCAGTCAGTCAGTCAGTCAGTCAGTCAGTCAGTCAGTCAGTCAGTCAGTCAGTCAGTCAGTCAGTCAGTCAGTCAGTCAGTCAGTCAGTCAGTCAGTCAGTCAGTCAGTCAGTCAGTCAGTCAGTCAGTCAGTCAGTCAGTCAGTCAGTCAGTCAGTCAGTCAGTCAGTCAGTCAGTCAGTCAGTCAGTCACTCACTCACTCACTCACTCACTCACTCACTCACTCACTCACTCACTCACTCACTCACTCACTCACTCACTCACTCACTCACTCACTCACTCACTCACTCACTCACTCACTCACTCACTCACTCACTCACTCACTCACTCACTCACTCACTCACTCACTCACTCACTCACTCACTCACTCACTCACTCACTCACTCACTCACTCACTCACTCACTCACTCACTCACTCACTCACTCACTCACTCACTCACTCACTCACTCACTCACTCACTCACTCACTCACTCACTCACTCACTCACTCACTCACTCACTCATCACATCCAACTTATTTAAATGGTTTATAACATCCAACAACATCATATTCACATTATAAAATTAAACATGATACTTCTCACAAAATGTTTCATATCGAGTCTTTTTTTTCTCTCTCTCACTTAAAATCAATAAAAGTTTTGAGTTTGATTGTTTTTTTCTCTCAGAAACTTTTTTTACCATGTCTTCCAGTTTTTTGAGGTCCTCAGAGAATTTGATTTGTTTGGCTTCTTCTTCTTCCGCTTGCTGATCCAACGTTTGAATTTCTGAAAACTTTCTTTTTTTATAAGCCTCAATTATTCTAAGGACCTCTTCCTCCCCCTGACTGGGTGGTGTCAATTCAATTCGCTCTTGACGTGGTGGTGTGGTCAATTCAATCTGCTCTTGACGTGGTGGTGTGGTCATCATATTTTCTTTTGGTGGTGGTGGCCTTGCTTTGGCTTGATTCGTTTTGACCACCTTCGGTTTCTTACCTTTCTTTGTGGGTATGATGTTTACCCTCGGCTTCTCAGATTTCACAATGGGTTTTGTTGGTTTTGTTAGTATCGATAGCAGTTCGGGGAATTGACTCGCCCGCTTCCGCCCTGCCATCGATACTCTTCCACGACGATTACTTAATTCCGGAGAAAGAGGTCTCTCTCCGGAAACACCCACGTTGAATGGAGATGTTGGGGCCAATACACCATCCTCACCTACAATGGCATTAAAAATGGTTGACTGTTGCTCCTCCACCAGATCCACCACCGAGTCACTCGCAACCGGCTGCAAATTATTAAGGAATTTATCTGCAGCTCCGGGTGACCAAGCAGCGATGCTTGGTGATTCCAACAACTGTTGCACTTCACCGTCACTTAGTTTTTGATTAAAGTCAATCATGTACTCACGCATGGGCGCCAAATTGTTATCCGCAACCTCACTTGCACCTGCCACCACATTCACATTTGCCGCCATTTCCGGGTCCGCGGACACGTTACAGTTCGCGAACGCATTAAAGTCCGCGACCATATCCCCGCTCGCGACCGCCTCCGCGGACAAATTAAAGTTCGCGAGTGCGTCCGCGGACAAATTAAAGTTCGCGAGTGATTCCGCGGACAAATCAGGTAATGCATCCGCAATCATAACCACATTCGCGATTTTTACATAACTTTCACTTGAACTACTAAATGAGGCCATTTTCGAAAAAAATTACTTAAACTTTTTGAAAAAAAAGGAGGAGTTGTTGCTTCGACTAAGAGAAGAACGAGAAAGAACGCTTACCGCCACATCATGCATCCAAGTAAGCAATTTTACCCCCACTACAATTTACCCCCTCTACCATTTATCTCACCCTATCAACATCAGCGCCACCTATTGATAAGATTTACAAACACCCCTGGTGTTGAGATTTTCAGTTTTAAATTTAATAAGGTCACTAAGCAAACAATTATAGAATATTAGTATCCTTAAACTGTTTTAGAATTATGGTGCCCTTAATTTTGAAAAGCGCCATCTATCATAATTTTTTTCAATTATTTAAATATATTCCGAAATAGCGCCACCTATCATCAGTGCCAACTTGATGCACTAAATTATTGATAATTTTTTTTAAATCCTAATAATTCAACTATTCATCAGTTGGAAATCAATCAATAATAACTGCTCCATCATCGACTGTATAATTTGAGGGTAACTTCATAGGATTTGGCTATATACATCTGTCACCATTTCACTTTCTGTAAATATTTTCATGTTCTGCCAAAGAATGCCATTTCTCACTCAAAAAAAGGTTGTAGAAAAATGAAAAAAAAAACATTTTTGTATTTTAGAATACTTTTTATTTTTATATATTTTCGAAAACCTAAAATTAAGCCATACGCTTATTAAAACAAAACTAATATTTCATTTTTCATATGACTTGATATGTGGATGCCCCCAGGGTAGTGTATGACTTGTGTTAGGTATAACAAACCTTTTATCATCATGGTAAGATAACGCAATTTTGTTTCTGGTTTCTGTGTATATATTGTGTAGATCACTTTTAAATGATTTCATTTTTCGAAATAAGTAACCACCTTTTTCGACAACTTTTTTATAATCATTAATGGATAAATGCTTATCGATTACACTTTTTTTAACCCCCTTTGCTTTTTTTACCTCCGTTGAGACTGAGTTTATATAGTAGGCTTTAGCTCCTGTTCCATAGAAACTTTTGGATCTTCAGGAAATTCATCCTTCATTCTACCCAAAACAGATTCGTTTTTACTTATATTAAACCTATTTACTTTATTATAATTAGATGTATCGAATTTCTCAGGGTTTTCAATCATAAATTTATAGAAATCATCAGTGTAAATTTTAAGTACTTGAGAATCTGTATCTGTATACATTAAACTTGTACTATTGTGAAACTCTTTTTTTATAGTATTATAAAAAAAGTCATACAAAACTGTTTTAGACAAATCCAGAATACAAAAACCCAAATATATTGGTTTATTGTATACAATTTTGAGTTTACTCATATGAACAGCAATTAATTCTTCGGTAAATATCGAGCAATTGTTAAAATTGGGTCTACTGATTAGAGCACGAGCACCGGCCCTTCTACGAATACTCTCCCAACTTTTATATCTTTATGATTCTCAACATTTTCCATAGTTTTTCCGAATACTGCATTATTAAAAAGCTTGTATAAATCTTTTTTAAATTTTGTATCAGCAGAGTTTCGAAGCTTTGTGTTAGTATCGATATACTTTTTTAACCAGGTTGATTGTTCAAATTTTAACATTCTATGAGTTTGAATGACTATTAACCCATTTCTTACTGCCTGATTTAAAGTTTTATAGTGTACAATATACCTTATTTTATCATGCAAATTTGGAATTAGTTTGGGGAATTTGGATGATGAATCTGGAGGGATTATATTTTCCACCAAAAATGGAAAATCAGCATGAGCTTCATGCAACTCATTTGGATAATACACATCTACTTCAAGAATGTATCCTATGGGACTGTCATCTGGTACATTATGAATATTTAAATTTATCATTTCTTCTTGTGAGAGCCATTTAAAACCTTTTGTTGCATTGTTTGCATCCAAATACATTATAAAGGATGACTTTATACTTGGATCATAATTTGGAAGGTACTTATTATTTGCTATATGCATTCTATCAACACATTGACTAACACCCCCTCGAATCCCTTTTTTAAAGAAATGAATCATGTCAATTTCAGTCGATAGCTCTAATTCTACTTCTGTCATTCTAAGCATACAATCAAATGATAATGATGGCAACGTGTAATATTAAGCTGGATCTAGGTTATAAGTCTTTAAAGAATTTCTTCGAAATGCTTCAAAAACATCAGTTAAAATTAAAACATCAGTTTTCAAATATAAATCCGAATAGTCTCCTAAAGTTTTACAATTAAATAGACTCCATACTTTTTTCCCTCCATCATATTCTAAATCTGTAATATGCTGATCATTTAGATCATCGAAGAATTGGTTTTTAGTGGGTAAATTAGTAACGTCTAATTTGTCTAAGTCAGAGATAAATCCATATGGAAACACACCTTTTTGTCTCATTAAACTAAATTCTTCTTCAGATGTAAAATATTTGTGTGTTTCTAAAAAGGAGTCTGAATCTAAACCTTTACTTAACTCATCCAGGGATGCAGCTAAAAATTTGTAGCTGTCTATAAATCTTAGACGTAGATATTTTTTTATGATTTTTCCTTCAGAATTCATGTAATCATGTACATATATGGATTTTGTAAATGAAATATATTTTTCCTTGTTTTCTGCAATAACATCTATTTTATCGCCATGATGACACAATTCCTTAATAAACATGTGACAACCATAACCACTTAGATTGTGAAAAATTATTGGAATGAAATTTGGTAATTGATGTTGTAAGTTACAAGTTGAATGTGCAGCTAAAAATCTTTTTTTTCCCGTTATGTGACAATGATCGGTTACTTTTTTATCAAATAAGTTAAAAGGTTTACCACAAATTCCACATTTGTCACATGTTTCCACTATGTCTCTTTCTTCAGGTGTTAGTGGTGTCATTGGGACTATATCTCTTAAATAATTATTGTGAAGCTCTCTAAGATCACGTTCAATACATGCTACAAATTCTTCTGCTGCGCTTGAACCACGGAATAATTTAAATTTTGTTAAATCATCATTGAATGAACATTTAATTAGGTATGCAAATGAATATGGTTTATGTATGATATTTTTGATTGTGAAAGAATTTAATGGATCTGGTTCACAACCTGCCATTGGTTGTAAAATTGATTCAAAGTCAGCATACACTACACAGGGAACTGTTAGCTGTTTTTCATAACTTTCGAACTTTTTGAACATGTTTTCTTGTGTTGTTTTTCCAAATCTATCAGTATTTAAATCTGTAGATGGTGTTATCGCGTAAACTTGCCCACAGTCATATTTTTGATGAAATATTAGTTTTTCTGCTGTTATAAAGTGTACTAAACAACCATCGCAAAAATAAAGTCTACGTTTCGACATTGATATTTGATTGGAAACCAAAGCTGAAAGATTTTTTATCCAACAATAATGTGTTCTATTACAATCGCTATTACATTCATGAGTTTCTTCTTTAATTTTACAATCTTCACTTATGATTAATAAGTTTATGTGAGTGTCAAAATTTCTCTTGGAATAGCGAAGTGGCCAACAACTTCATATTGAATTTTTTTATTTGCAAATCTGGTTTCCAATGTATAAACATTAATTGAAATATTATTGTTTTGTTCAAACCTAGATATATCAGTCAATTTAACCGGCATTTCCATACCTGCAAGATTTAAAACTGTAGAATAATGGGGGTAGGAAGAAACTCTGTCTACATGAAGTGAAACTGGGTATAAAGCTGATGTAACAGTACATGCAAAACATGCATTATCCTGATTTTTTATATTCACTACAGCATGTTTAGATTCAATGAATTTGGGTAACTTGAAGTATGAATTGCCCCCAATAGGGCGAAACTTGTTGATGTTGATTTCCAAGTGTAATATATGTTGTGTTATGCCGCGTTTAGAAAAACGCTAAATGCAATGGACTGTATAAATTAATTAATGATAGCGCGAGCAAACATAAATATATTGATATGAAATTACGAAATAATCAAACGTCCATAGGTAAAATTATTTGTGCCACACAATGGTAATCAGAGACAAATGCACTCACCACTTTGCATCCACTTTCTCCACGTTCCAAGGGGCCCCTGATTGGATCTAATGATGTCACCACGTAGCTGAAGGGCTGAAGTTTCTAGTTCTATGCTTCAGTACACAAAAATCGAGCACTTTCAGGTGTAGATATTTGAAATAGATGGAGAACGAAATTAACACGCCATTTTCTCTAGGCGATCGACATGGATCTCACTGGTTGTTGGTGCGCATGTCCAAATACGTGAAATGCGCTTTGTCCTTCATACAATTGTGTGGTTTTAAAAATATATATAAACAACCGCGAAATTTAGCGGGAGCTAACATAACTGCCCTCCAAAACACACAATTTTAGAATCTCAACTGGACAGATATAGATATAAGAAAATGAATCGACCGATAAATATAAATGAATGAAAACAGATAAGTATCGTAAGTTTATTTAGAGATAACGAAATCCCGAAAAAAGGCAAAACAAACAAACAAAAAATTCAAAAAAAATTAAAAATAAAAAAAACCTATTGTAATACCCGGTAAAAGGTAGAAAATTAAAATTACTTTTAATTTGGCAAGAGGCACAGTTTTACAACTGGCCGCTTATAAACACCGGTAACCGTTTGTACCGTCGCAACACGCACCTGACTGTCCCCGCCGGGATGCAGTTCGATGACCCGACCGACCGGCCATTTCAAAGGCGATTGAATGTGATCACTTGTTATGATAACCAAATCATTTAATTTGATATTTGGGGACGAATCAGCCCACTTGTGTCGCTGTTGTAGCGTATGCAAATACTCTATAGAATACCGTTTCCAAAAATCATTATGTAGTTTTTGGATTAGTTGCCATCTCGAGAGCCGATTTAGGGGAACCTCGGACAAATCTGACTCCGGAATTTCTGAATTAAGGGGTTCAAGTGTCAAAAAATGCCCAGGGGTAAGAGGTTGAAGATCGTGTGGGTCGGAAGAGGCAGGAGATAAAGGGCGACTATTAAGTACGGCTTCTATGCGACAGGTAAGGGTGGACATCTCCATGATAGACAACTTCTGGTCGCCAACAACTCGTACAAAGTGCGTTTTAAAACTTTTGACGCCAGCTTCTGCCAGGCCATTGAAATGTGTACTGAGAGGAGGTCCCAGATGAAAACGAATAGAAAGTCTGGTGGCAGCACTTCTTGCGTAATCCAGTAATTGGTTACGAAACCATATAAAATTACTGCCTTGATCTGACCAGCATTGCGTCACTCTTCCGCGTCTGGAAATGAATCGATGGAATGCACCTACGAACCCTTCGGTGGACAGTTCCATGGTTAATTCCAAATGCACGCAATGTGTGGCCGTACAGACAAACACACAGACATACGATTTGAAAGCTTTACAACCACGGTAACGATGAGGAATCAGAAAGAAAGGTCCACAAAAGTCGATAGCTACACTCGAAAAAGGTTTAAGTTGATTGATTCGATGAGCGGGAAGTGAACTCATTATGGGCGGTCTATAGGGTTTAGGGTTGATTCTAAAACATTGCAAGCACTTGGATATGGTTCTTTGAATTGCCCGTCTGGCAGATAATATCCAAAATTGCTGTAAAAGCAGATTATGCAATGTTTTAAACCCAGGATGAAGATATTGTCGATGAGCGGACTCGATAAGAAGAGTAGTTAAATGATGGTCACTCGAAAGTAAGACGGGGTGTTTTGCAGAATAAGACAAAAGGTCAGATTTTTGTAATCTACCACCGACTCTAATGATATTATTCTCATCAAGAAAAGGTGAAAGTTTTCGCAAAGGTTTCGGTATTGGTTTATCCTTAGATAACGCGGAAAAAAGCTCAGAAAAACAAGAACCTTGAACGCGTTTGATAAGAAGGTGTAACGCACTTTGCATCTCACCGGTGGTAGGAAAAACAATATTCTCAAAAATAACTTTTTGGTCCGGCGGCTCAGTGGGTTTTTGATAGGAATGGTTTTGAAAAAGGTTAACTATTCGAAGGACATAACAAATGATACGTTGAATTTTTGATATAGATGAATATTTGATAAGAAGCTGATCTAAGAAGTTAACGTCAATTATCGCATTGCAACAGACCTTTGGCCTTGCCTCCAGATTAATATCTCCGAAATCAATCGGCATTTTTGATTTATGAAAATCGGGCCATTCATTTTCGGGAGACCACAAAAACGACGGTGCGTTCCACCACATGTCATGTGACATGAGCTGTGAAGGGGTGGCCCCTCGTGACGCAATATCGGCTGCATTCAAAGCAGATGGAATGTAGCGCCACGAGTTTGAGGGAATGATTTCTTGGATTCGACTGACTCGATTTCCAACAAAGGTTTGCCAGCGATTAGGAGAGGATGAAAGCCAGTGCAATACGACTTGCGAATCGCAGAAAGTAACGATATTTGTATATTCACTACAGCATGTTTAGATTCAATGAATTTGGGTAACTTGACGTATGAATTGCCCCCAATAGGGCGAAACTTGTTGATGTTGATTTCCAAGTGTAATATATGTTGTGTTATGCCGCGTTTAGAAAAACGCTAAATGCAATGGACTGTATAAATTAATTAATGATAGCGCGAGCAAACATAAATATATTGATATGAAATTACGAAATAATCAAACGTCCATAGGTAAAATTATTTGTGCCACACAATGGTAATCAGAGACAAATGCACTCACCACTTTGCATCCACTTTCTCCACGTTCCAAGGGGCCCCTGATTGGATCTAATGATGTCACCACGTAGCTGAAGGGCTGAAGTTTCTAGTTCTATGCTTCAGTACACAAAAATCGAGCACTTTCAGGTGTAGATATTTGAAATAGATGGAGAACGAAATTAACACGCCATTTTCTCTAGGCGATCGACATGGATCTCACTGGTTGTTGGTGCGCATGTCCAAATACGTGAAATGCGCTTTGTCCTTCATACAATTGTGTGGTTTTAAAAATATATATAAACAACCGCGAAATTTAGCGGGAGCTAACATAACTGCCCTCCAAAACACACAATTTTAGAATCTCAACTGGACAGATATAGATATAAGAAAATGAATCGACCGATAAATATAAATGAATGAAAACAGATAAGTATCGTAAGTTTATTTAGAGATAACGAAATCCCGAAAAAAGGCAAAACAAACAAACAAAAAATTCAAAAAAAATTAAAAATAAAAAAAACCTATTGTAATACCCGGTAAAAGGTAGAAAATTAAAATTACTTTTAATTTGGCAAGAGGCACAGTTTTACAACTGGCCGCTTATAAACACCGGTAACCGTTTGTACCGTCGCAACACGCACCTGACCGTCCCCGCCGGGATGCAGTTCGATGACCCGACCGACCGGCCATTTCAAAGGCGATTGAATGTGATCACTTGTTATGATAACCAAATCATTTAATTTGATATTTGGGGACGAATCAGCCCACTTGTGTCGCTGTTGTAGCGTATGCAAATACTCTATAGAATACCGTTTCCAAAAATCATTATGTAGTTTTTGGATTAGTTGCCATCTCGAGAGCCGATTTAGGGGAACCTCGGACAAATCTGACTCCGGAATTTCTGAATTAAGGGGTTCAAGTGTCAAAAAATGCCCAGGGGTAAGAGGTTGAAGATCGTGTGGGTCGGAAGAGGCAGGAGATAAAGGGCGACTATTAAGTACGGCTTCTATGCGACAGGTAAGGGTGGACATCTCCATGATAGACAACTTCTGGTCGCCGACAACTCGTACAAAGTGCGTTTTAAAACTTTTGACGCCAGCTTCTGCCAGGCCATTGAAATGTGGACTGAGAGGAGGTCCCAGATGAAAACGAATAGAAAGTCTGGTGGCAGCACTTCTTGCGTAATCCAGTAATTGGTTACGAAACCATATAAAATTACTGCCTTGATCTGACCAGCATTGCGTCACGCTTCCGCGTCTGGAAATGAATCGATGGAATGCACCTACGAACCCTTCGGTGGACAGTTCCATGGTTAATTCCAAATGCACGCAATGTGTGGCCGTACAGACAAACACACAGACATACGATTTGAAAGCTTTACAACCACGGTAACGATGAGGAATCAGAAAGAAAGGTCCACAAAAGTCGATAGCTACACTCGAAAAAGGTTTAAGTTGATTGATTCGATGAGCGGGAAGTGAACTCATTATGGGCGGTCTATAGGGTTTAGGGTTGATTCTAAAACATTGCAAGCACTTGGATATGGTTCTTTGAATTGCCCGTCTGGCAGATAATATCCAAAATTGCTGTAAAAGCAGATTATGCAATGTTTTAAACCCAGGATGAAGATATTGTCGATGAGCGGACTCGATAAGAAGAGTAGTTAAATGATGGTCACTCGAAAGTAAGACGGGGTGTTTTGCAGAATAAGACAAAAGGTCAGATTTTTGTAATCTACCACCGACTCTAATGATATTATTCTCATCAAGAAAAGGTGAAAGTTTTCGCAAAGGTTTCGGTATTGGTTTATCCTTAGATAACGCGGAAAAAAGCTCAGAAAAACAAGAACCTTGAACGCGTTTGATAAGAAGGTGTAACGCACTTTGCATCTCACCGGTGGTAGGAAAAACAATATTCTCAAAAATAACTTTTTGGTCCGGCGGCTTAGTGGGTTTTTGATAGGAATGGTTTTGAAAAAGGTTAACTATTCGAAGGACATAACAAATGATACGTTGAATTTTTGATATAGATGAATATTTGATAAGAAGCTGATCTAAGAAGTTAACGTCAATTATCGCATTGCAACAGACCTTTGGCTTTGCCTCCAGATTAATATCTCCGAAATCAATCGGCATTTTTGATTTATGAAAATCGGGCCATTTGTTTTCGGGAGACCACAAAAACGACGGTGCGTTCCACCACATGTCATGTGACATGAGCTGTGAAGGGGTGGCCCCTCGTGACGCAATATCGGCTGCATTCAAAGCAGATGGAATGTAGCGCCACGAGTTTGAGGGAATGATTTCTTGGATTCTACTGACTCGATTTCCAACAAAGGTTTGCCAGCGATTAGGAGAGGATGAAAGCCAGTGCAATACGACTTGCGAATCGCAGAAAGTAACGATATTTGTAAAAGTTATTTTTCCTTCATAGCTAGATAAAACGAAGTCAATTAATTCGCTTAAAAGAAATGCGCCTAGGAGTTCTAGCCTAGCCAAAGTTTGTGACTTTATAGGCGCGACCCTAGATTTTGCAGATATGAGAGAAACAGATATATTGTTTTCCTCTTCTACACGAAAATATACGACGCCTGCGTAGCCTCGAATTGAAGCGTCACAGAAGCCGATGATTTGACAGGTATTGGTTTTTGACAGTTTGATTTGTCGGGGTAATTGAAAATTGGAAAGAAGCGGGAATTCAGAACGAAGTTTGTTCCAAGAGTCGATGATAGAAGAATCTGGTTCTTCCTCCCAGCCTATTTTTGATATCCACAACTGTTGCAAAATAAATTTTGCTTGTAGCAACAAGGGACAAAGAAAACCTAAGGGATCGAAGATTGTTCCTATGATAGATAAAATAGAACGTTTGGTTGGGGGTTTGTCCTTCATTCGGCATTGATAAGAAAAAATGTCGTTTTTTGGATGCCATTGAAGTCCTAAAACTTTGATAAAGTGGGGTTCCTCCTTGTCGAAAGAGAGAGGCATTTGACGATCGGACTCTGGCAATGTTGCCAATAACTCAGGACAATTGCTTGCCCATTTTTTAAGTTCAAATCCTCCCGACTTCAACAAATCATTGAGTTCTGTTTGAAGGGAGAGAGCTTCAGAAAGCGAAGGGCTAGTTCCCAAGATATCGCCGATATAGATTGACGTTTTTAGAACAGTACTAGCCATAGGAAAACGTTCCTTTTCTCTCTCTGCCAGCTCATTTAAGGTACGCATGGCTAGAAAAGGTGAGCATGTCATGCCAAAAGTGACAGTAGAAAGTTCCCACACTGAAAGTGGGTCCTGTGGAGAAAACCTCCACAATATCCTTTGATAAGGACGGTGATAAGGATTGATAAGGACTTGACGGAACATCTGTTTGATATCAGCAATGTAGGCAATAGGATTAAGACGAAACGTAAGGAGTAAAGAAGCAATATCCTTTTGAAGTTTCGGTCCAGATAACAATGTGTCATTGAGACTAATATTTTTTGGGGTGACTGCCGAACAATCCCAGACTACCCTTAATTTTGTACTTAAGCTTTCCGGCTTTAGTACGCAATGATGTGCTAAAAAACACGATACGTCGACCTTTGGTTGACTAGATAAAACTAAACTCATATGATTAGAATCGATATAGTCTTGCATGAAACTTGAATAGGCAGTGTACAGATCAGGATTTTTGATTAATCTATTTTCTAGAAGTAAAAATCTACGATAAGCTTGCGGATAAGTATTTCCTAGGTCAGGGTTTATTTTATCTTTAAACGGAAGATCTACCATAAATCTACCGCTCGGTTGCCGTACTACACTAGCAGTAAAAATTGATTCTGCCTGTTTTTCTTCCTTTGATAAGATTTGTTTTTTAGGCAAATGTTCGATTTCCCAAAACCTAGGGAGAATGACCTCTAAAGGAGGTGAATAACTCGTTAAAAAACAACTGGTTCGTTCCGTAAGACTACCTACTTCGTCAACCTTTCCCATGACGACCCAGCGAAAGATAGTTTCAAGGGCTGAAGGCTGCCCTACCTGTCCAAGAACCCTGCCCTCCTTGAATATCTGTGCGAATAGCTCGCAACCAATAACCAGGTCCACAGGTCTAGATTTGAAATAAGATGGGTCGGCAAGTTTAAGGTTTTCCAAGTGTTTAAACTGATTATCGTTCAAAGAGAATGTAGGCATATTGGAACATAGTTGTGGAACAACAATTGCTTCGAAATTATGTAAAGGAGTGACTTGTCCTTGTGGCTTAATGTGACATTGAACGAGCCCTTTGGAAGTAAAAGAAGACATCTGATTTAATCCGAATATTTCAGTGGTGTAACTTTGCCTAGGAAGATTAAGACGCTGAATACACTTTTCACTGATGGATCCTGTCTGTGATCCAGAATCAAGCAGTGCCCTTGTAGGTTGAAAATTTCCGCAACCGTCCATAACATCTATTATGGCGGTGCATAAAAGAAAGGTACCTGCAGGTCCTGAGGCATTTAATGACACATGAAGATTATTGACAGGTGGTGTGTGAATGACAGGACTAGTATCTTGGCTTCCAGACTCTTGATTAGTTTCCAAGATATGAGTTAAAGTGTGGTGCCTTTTACTATTGCAAGTCCTGCATGAATATTTGGATTTGCACGTATCTACACCATGCAAGGGATGAAAACAGGCTAGACATAATTTTTTCTGCTTGACGAAAGATAGGCGATCGATAGGTGAGAGATCAAGAAATGTTTGACATTTCGAAAGCACGTCACCTTGATTACACCGGAAATATTTTATTCCCGTACTCGAATTAGTTGAGGTGCCAGCCAGTCCTATAAAATGCGAATTGGATGATTTATAGGTAGGCTTTTGCCCAAACTGATTTCGCATAGAATTTGAATTTTGATAGGTAGGCTTTTGCCCAGACTGATTTTGCATAGAATTTGATTTTTGATAGATAGGCACCTTTTTGGGTGCTGTTGATTGAGGAAGTGATTCCAAAACTTTACATCTTTTTTCTAGAAATTGAAAAAGTGACTGAAAAGTGGGAATTTCGGTATTAGTAATGGCGTGACTCATTTCGAAATTTGAACGCGTCGGAATATCCAATTTTTCTAACAAAATGAAAAAAATAATAGTCCCAACTGTCAACGTCAAAGCTAAGTGATTTTAAAATTTCTAGGGATTCAGAGAAGGTGTCTTAGCTGACTCGTTTTTTAAGGTGAAGTTCATAATTGAGCTTAAAGCATCATTTGCGAAGTCTCGCTTGTTTTGATATCTATTGACTAATTTGTCGTAAGCAATTTTATAATTTTGATCAGATAAGCTAATCCCTGATATCAATTTTAAAGGCTCATCCTCGAGATATGAAAATAAATATTGAAGTTTTCGAACGTTACTTAGACTTTGATTTTGATCTATAATGTTATTAAAAAGATCGAAAAAACTTGGCCATAATTTTTTATCACCTCGAAATATGGGAATACCTAACTTTTTAAGTTTTGGAGTTTCGTTTTGTCGAACATATGATCCCGAAAAGGATGGTGCCTCAACCGGAAATATTTCAGAGTAAACCCCCTTACACGCATAAAAATATTTACGAGCTTCTGAAAGGATCGCATCCTGTGTTTTAAACTCCTCGTCGTCCGAGTCGTCTATCATCATAATGACATCATTATGTGCCAACATGCATTTATCGAAGGTTTCATCCAAATCGGAATACCTCGCTTGAAACTCGTTTCTCGCTTTTGCGTCCGTTGCCGCGGTTTGTGAAAACACATAACACTTGGTGATCGCAGATAAAAAACCCTTGCGTTTTTGCGCGGCTTTTTTGACAGACATGATTTTACCTTTGAAATGACGAAATTGTCGGTAAATATACAATTAACGCTAAATTAATGCTTCTGAAATAGAAAAATGACGAATTGTCGAAAATATGCACTAATTTATCGCAATTGATGAAAATTGTTTTAAATATCGAAATGATATGGTACACACCTATCACACTGAACGTCTGTTTTGTTTGTTTTGATTCCTACTCGCTTTTGTTTATACCACGCGGAGTAGACCCGTTACCATAGCAGCGGACCAAAACCAGGTACTGCGCCGACTTTCTCTCTCGACGTTTCAAATACGATGCGAAGAAATTCAAGGCCGCCTTGTTATTATTCGGCGTGCAAACAATTATTAATACCGTCGTATGGATTTATTATTTTAAATAATTAATTCGGTTGAAGGAGCACTTATGTTATGCCGCGTTTAGAAAAACGCTAAATGCAATGGACTGTATAAATTAATTAATGATAGCGCGAGCAAACATAAATATATTGATATGAAATTACGAAATAATCAAACGTCCATAGGTAAAATTATTTGTGCCACACAACGGTAATCAGAGACAAATGCACTCACCACTTTGCATCCACTTTCTCCACGTTCCAAGGGGCCCCTGATTGGATCTAATGATGTCACCACGTAGCTGAAGGGCTGAAGTTTCTAGTTCTATGCTTCAGTACACAAAAATCGAGCACTTTCAGGTGTAGATATTTGAAACAGTTGGAGAACGAAATTAACACGCCATTTTCTCTAGGCGATCGACAAGGATCTCACTGGTTGTTGGTGCGCATGTCCAAATACGTGAAATGCGCTTTGTCCTTCATACAATTGTGTGGTTTTAAAAATATATATAAACAACCGCGAAATTTAGCGGGAGCTAACATGTTGTAAAGTCCAACCTGTAAATAAATTAAAACATTATTAATTAAACAACCATATTTAAAAAATGTTTCACTGATTATTATTAAACAAAAATTATTTATTTTACTAATGAGTAATCTTACCAGAATCTCGCTCCATAAACTCGCTCGCTTGGGAAATTATTTTATCCATAAAAAACTCATAAATATTATCCAAATCAGAGGCATCACACACTATTTTATTATTTGTGTTAAATGGTTTATCAGCTAGGGTTTCTTTTGATTGGTGAAGAAACGTTGCAAATAATTCCATATTAATTTTTATTGAGGTGTGTTTTGCTATATTTTCTTTTACTAATGTTAGACATTTGGGTTTTATCTCATAAAAAAACCTTCTGTAGTCTTTTTGCTGAGTTTCTGAAGCAATTCTATAACTTGCTATTCTGCATTTAAGACCACTTCTTACCACACATACACCATTGGAGTATGGTGCACATGAGTTATTTTTATGTTGAAGTGTTCTACAATGAGCAAAAAATTTATCTTTGGGTATGAAAATCTTGCATTCTCTACACATTTCCAAATGTTCACTATCTTTATCAACTTTTAAACTAGCTATTTCTCTTTTCTTTAAAGGTTGCTCATTGATATTATCATCATTATGTTTATATTTGCAAGCTGTTTTATTATGTCTAACCATATTATCTTTTCGAGTAAAACTTTTGTCACATTTTGAACACTTCAACATGGTCACTACTTGTTACACCTTAAATTATTTATTTATTAGGTGTTTTCATCAACACCTCTGTTTTAACCACTATGCTTTTTTTATGCCCGTTGTGGGTTTTATAACAGACACCCCACTCCACCTCATTTTCTTCAGCTGTATCTGATAACTCTTAAATATATTTTTTTTTATCATAATTCACAGCAAAATCTAAATAGTTTGACCTTGAACAAAATTTACAGCCAAATGTATTATTTTTTAATTTATTTTTGGTTTTGCAAAATATTCTCAAGGTGACATTGACCTTCATTTAACTTTGAACAATATTGATGAGCAATTACATCTTTAACCTTGGAAAAAATTATACACTGACCTTCATTTAACCTTGAACAAGATTGATGAGCAATTACATATTTAACCTTGGAAAAAATTGTCAACGATTCACACTGACCTTGATATAACCTTGTAATGGGTATATATATTTTACTCCTCATTTGGTAAACACTCATTCTTGCTCGATTTGTCTTCCTATAATGTCATCCACCGCTCGCCCTACCCTCATCGTTCGTCCGTTTTTGAAAAATGGGCATGTGCAGTGCAATTTCTGCAATGTCTGGAAACCAGTAGAGGTTTTTACAATTAATGGACGATGCGATGTCTGTAGTGAGCAATATCAAAGAATTATGGAGAGGCAGAACAATCCCCCATATTCACCCGAATCACCTGTCTACATCTCAGACAGTGATGATTATGAGGTGGTGGAGAGTGATGATGATGATTCTGATACCAATTATGGTGTGTGGGAAGTAGCGAGAGTTGACTCTCCTCCTTCTGAGGAGATGTCTGATGTAGGAAGCGAAAGAGGTACTCTCGTTTTGAGGAGGCTCAACGTTTGTAGTCTGGTTTAGTTTAATTGGGGTGTACAATAAAAATGGCTGGTACACACAGCTCAGTGCGAGGTTTGGGGCACTGTGGCACTAAACCAAACAATTAAAAATTTTCATCTAACAATTTTAAAATGAAACCATTTGTAAAAATCCTATCTTTTGAATCACATCAATATTCAATTTTTAAATTATAGTAACGCAAATTTTGTCCATTTATGCACAAACTAAAGTTAAAAATGGTAAAAAAAAACGTTTTTAAGTTTCATTTTTATATGCTATTCCATGCAATCTTGCTCTCTTATAAACAAACCAAAGTTTAAAAATTCTTTTTAAAAGCTTGTATTTTTTTTAAATTAGATCTTTTCTACAAATTGGTTTATTCTACACTATGAAATTTTACTATTTTATAAACAAACTAAAGTTTAAAAATTATTTTTAATACTTTGTTTTTTGCATTAGCATAATATTCTTTTCTATATTAAAGTTTATTCTATAAAGTTCAACTATAAAATAGTAACCAAAATTAAAAAATTATACAAATTTTTTTGTTTGGTATTAAATTACCATAATGTTTTTTTTCTTAATATAGATTTATTATATTTTACATATTCAAATTGTTTTTTTTGTTTCATAAAGTTATATATTGGCTAACTAATAATTTTATATAAAAACTAAATATGTTACAATAAAAAAATGTTAAAATTTTAAGAAAAGCATAAAAAAGATCCTTTGCTTGGAATTCTTCCTCCACACCTTCGGTCTCTCTTTGTAGTCGTTGAATCTCTGCTTTGAGTAGATCCACTCTTTGTTTAAGCTGCTCCACGCAGCATCTTTTCACCCGTAGGATTTGGATAGCCTGCTCTATCGTTTGGCTTTCTATTGTTGTGACATTTGCGGCTACGGTTTGCTGGACTAGCTGATCCCTCGATGTTGAGGGAATTGCTATTGGAATTGCTGTCGGAGTTGGAGCTGTTGATAAAATGTTTGTCTTCGTTTTTTTAATGTACTTTCTTTTAGCAACTCTTCCATTTTTGATTTTATGTACGTCACGTTGTAGCTCCATTTGTAGCTGCGGCTGTGATTCTGGCTGTGGCTCTAGGTGTGGCTCTAGCTGTGGCTCTGGCTGCTGTTCAGCTTGAAACTCATTCCCAATATCTTTTAACAAATTGTCGATGTCTTGACTGGTGAAATCATCCAAATCAATAATTTGCTGCTTTGAATTCATTTTCTACTAATTTGAAATTCGCCGTTGAAGTAAAGAAACTTTAATAGTACTCTTCTGATATGTATTTTTCTTTAAATACTTGTTGGGTGTTAGTTTAGTGGGGGTAAAGTCTTCAGAAAATAATATATCTAAAAGCGGGCAAATAAAGCAATGTTAAAGATTCTGAAGGTTAAAAAATACACATCTTTACTATAATTTTGGATTATTTTTTTCAATGTCAAAAATACTACTTGGACTATTCGTCTCTACATATAAAAACGCAACGATCGTCAAGGTCATTCAAGGTCAACATAATGACCTTCACAACTTTTCAAGGTCAAATATACTACTCAAACTATTCGTCTCTACATAAAACAAGGCAACGACCGTCAAGGTCATTCAAGGTCATTCCCTCCTCAAAAGTGGTCCATCACCCGCTTAAACCTACTACTCACGAGGAATTCACCCGCTAAATTATATTTTAACTGTCACTTTTAGTTTTTGAGATATGAGATAAAGTTGCATTTTTTCTTATGGAATAGCCTATATTTTAATTAATTTTCGAATTCGTCATTGAATTCTTTTCAAAATGATGTATCATATGTCATAGTTTGATTGAGCGGTTTAGGAGATATTCAGCTTTTTCACTTATTTCTAGTGCGCTATGATTTCCTGTTGAGGCAGGTAAAGGCACTCCAGTATTTTTATTATTTTACACAGTAACAAATATAGTAAGGCTGGTTTGGAAAAATTATAATTCAAAATTATATATATATATATATATATATATATATATATATATATATATATATATATATATATATATATATATATATGTTATACTTTAAAGTTTACTTTTAACTTTTTAAAAAACTTTATTTTGATTAAATACAATATAGGACTTAAACGTTATAATTGAACGTGTACTTAAGAACGATTCTAAAGAGAATGACTTAACATTACAATGATTTGAGTTTATATAAAGAAAATGTGCTGATTAAGCAATGGAATAATTCCTTAATATTCTAGACTTAAACTAAAGTGCAATTCGGCAGGAATGCACGTGTTGTTTATTCCGTGAGAGACGCAAGTCAGCAGAATGGTCTTCTTATCTTGAAAGGTTCTGAGAAATAAAGTGTTGATTCGGCTTGAATGCACGTGTTGTTTATTTCATGGGAAACGCAAGTCAGCAGAATAAGCTTCTTATCTGGAAGGTTCTCGAGTTTCATAGAAGGTTCTGGTTTCTTCTAAGTGTAGGCAGGATATTTTCATATAACAGCTCCCCTCTTTTTGAAAAAGTTGGCGTTATACGGCAACTTTTATTAAGATGATTGATTGATCATTAATTTTGCATTGGGTTCGATTTCTTCTTCGATTTGATCTTCGATGTGTATGCTTGGCCTTCTTTTTGGTAAGATATTCGATAAATTCCTAATTCTTTGTAGATTAGGTTTTGGAAATGGTGGAAAGTCATTACCATTATCATTATCGTTATTGGTATTATTACCATTTCTTGTTCTTCGGCGTCTTCGACATTTGTTAATAATGTAAAGAATTACTAGTAGTACTATCAATGTTATTGTAATGATAGTAAACCAATCAATGTGTTTTTGAATGAATGGTTGATTGATCATTTTATCTAATTCTTCTGAATATTGGTTAAGATTATGTTGTGCAATATTCAGATCTTCGACGTTTATTTTGCTTAACTTTAATGGTTTTAGGCCTTGAATTTTGGGGATTGCAGGCATATCTTTACAACAAGTATATGGAATATTGATTATTGGTGAATTTATTTCTTCGAAGGTACTTTCTTGAAGTATGGTTTCAGAATGAATTCTCGTACTTCCAATAAAAGCATTGCATAATGATTTGAAACGAACTATACTATTGGTTTCAATTAATTTCGTAATGATTTCTTGATTCTTGCATTTGATATTGGTAGGTACTGGTTCTGACATAGTAACTAGCCATTGATTTTCTTCAAGTGGTTGAACATTGTAGCCTTGTGCATAGAAAATGGTTGTTTGACATGTTTTCGGCAGCTGAGTTTGTTGCTTCAATAGTTGAGCTTCACAAATAGCATCACTGTCGATGGGGTACGGAAGTACTTTGGAACAGAGCTTCGTTCTTCTTTCGATGATCTTGCAGTGGTCCACGTTGTGGAAGGTGACGAAAAACATTGAATCATCGTCACGCGCAATAAATTTATTAATTGTTGATATAGTATGGTGAAGACCTGTTCGATTATCTAATATTGGTATTGGGTAAAGTCTGTATAAAGTATAAGTCGAAGGGTCTATAATAGGTATTTTAAGAACAAATACTATTTTTGATTCAGTTTGAAAAGCACTAAGTTCAATTAAATTAATGTATTGGGCTACGGTTGAGATTGATATTGGTAAAGGCAAATTATTTTTTTGTAATGAATGAGAAATCTTTTTCAATGAATCTACCAAATCCGATGGTTTTATTATTGAACCATGCAATATTTTTAAACGTGCAAAAGTTACTGCGTTTAACGCGTCATTTAATGAATCTTTAATAAAGGTGTAACTTTCCATAAGCGATTCGCATAAATCTAATGCTTTTATTTGTGCTTCTGCATAGGCAGCGTTATCAGAAATCGAAGTGACTAAATATTGAATTAATTTAATATCATGATTAAACGTTTCTTCATCAATTTGTAATTTTTGTAAAGTCGTATTAAAACTTTTAATAACAGAGGTTGTTACTGAAATTTGTTTTTGCAATAATCTTTCAATATTTTTCTCATCAGTCGATACTTTATTAATACAATCATTAAAGTATTCTCCGTCTGATGCATCTAAATTTCCTGTAATAGATTTCCAAATAGTTCCGATGCCATTAAATATTCCACGTTTTTGCCTATATGATTTTTCTTTTGTATCCGAGATAAGTTCTTCATATTTAATATTAACGTAATTAGAAATTTGTTTTAAAAGGCTAACATGCGTTTTAATTTGCGATTTGAAATTTGCAATTTGATTATTATTAATTGAAAAGTGATCCATAAAGGTATCTAATATTTTGTCGTTATGTTCAATTGCTTTCTCAAAGGGTAAAAGATCTTTGTAAACAACAAGTGTCCATTCATTATTAGAAATTCTGATAAGGGATTCTTCATGATAAAATAGTCCTAGTGTATTATTTATTGGTAATATTGAATATTGACTGGAAACGATTGAGATTATTCCCATTAATCTAAAATAAAAGATTTTTATTTTATTCAAAGCACGGTTTTAACCTATCAATATTAACTTTGGTTAATTGATTTGTTTGTGGGTTTTTAAGTGTTGCAGAATTACGATGTATTTCTAAAATTTCAAAAGGACCATTAAATAAGTTTTCTGATTTTGATTTGATTTGTGATTCTTTAAGCCAAACTTTGTCTCCTACATTAAATTCAGGGAGATTCTTTCGTACGTGTTCGTCGAATCGTTCTTTCGATTTTTGTTTCGATTGATCCGTTCTATTTCTAGCTAATTTGTAAAAATAGTCCATTCTATTATTTAAATCGCGTACATATTTAGATATCAATTGTTCTTGGTTATAGAGCTTTTCGGGGGGTCTACTTGATGTATGTCCGAAAACGAGTTCGTAAGGGGTAAATCCGTGTGTTTTGTTTTTTGTATTATTATAGCAAATTACCGCGTATGGAAGAACGCTAAAACAATGATCTTCAGGGTTTTCTTGTTTATTGATTCTGATCATTTCGCAAAGGGTTGCGTGAAATCGTTCTAGTGAACCGTTTGACTGGGGATGTGCTACGCTAGAAAATGTTAACTTAACATCGTATAGGGTACATAAATCTTTTAAAAGGGCATTATCAAATTCTTTGCCATAGTCGCAATGTATTCGTAAGGGTACACCGAAATGTTGGAAAAATAGTAAAATAGTACTAACTACTGTACTGGCTTTTTATCACTCATTGCGTAAGCTTGTGTAAATTTTGTTAATTCATCCCGTACTGTTAACGCGTAATTTCTAGTGGGGTATTCGAAAATATCGATATTGATTCGTTCAAAAGGGGTACGTGGTGTTTCTGTTACAACGAAGGGTCTGCTTAGATTTTTACGAACAATTTTTACTTTTTGACAAGTTTCACATTTTTTTATGAAATCTTCTACATTTTTTGTTAAACCACGCCAATTATATTTATCTCTAATGCGTCTAACTGTTTCATTTATTCCACGGTGTAGGTTGCTTTTTCCTAAGTGATAATTTTCTAAAATTATTGGGATTTCATCTTCGTCGGGGGTTGTTATTATATTTTGGCAAATTTTTAATTTTATATCTTTATCAGAAAAGATGTAAGATAGCATCTCTAAAGTTGGTAAATCTAGATTGTTTTCGATGCAGTATGTTTTGTTAATTTCAAATTTATTTTGGTCTTTAAAAAGGCAATAAAATAAGTGTTGTGAACAATCATCATTATCGAATGGTAGAGCTATAATAAAATATTTACGATCTTTAACTGTTTTGCTAGAAACAATATTAATTTTTAATTCTTCAAGGTGGAATTCTTCTTCAAAAATATCGTCAATGATTTTGAAATGTAAATCTTCCATTTTATTTTGTCGGAAAAAGGTTACTATTAATTTATTTGATTTATCTAATAATTGATCATTCGAAGTTTCGATTTTAGAATAATCAATTAGGGATCGCGTCTTGTAAAGTTCAACAAATCTGTTAAATTCATCTGTTATTTTTTGATCATCTTCTTCGTTAAAAATTGGTTCTTGATCGTTATTTTCGTTGTTTGCAAAAATTTTAATGTTTGATTTAAAGTCTATACAGTCTTTGAAATGATTGATTTTTATTCGCGATAAAGCGTCTGCATTTTTATTGATTTTACCGGGTTTATGAATGATTTTAAAACTATATTCTTCTAATTTTAATCGCCAACGTGCTAATCTGCTACCGGGGTCTTTAATTGAAAGTAGCCAGGTTAGAGGTCTGTGATCTGTGACTATAGTGAATTTTCTACCAAAAAGGTAAGGTCGAAAGTGTTTTACGGACCATACTATTGCTAATAGTTCTCTTTCAATAGTGGAGTATTTAGTTTCTGCACTACAAAGGGTTCTCGATGCAAAAGCTATCGGAAGGTCTTTACCAATTGGACCTTGTGAAAGTACGGCTCCTATCGCAAATGCGCTCGCGTCTGTAGTTAAAATGAAGGGTTCTTCGAAATTTGGATAGATTAATATTGGATCAGAAATTAATGCATTTTTGAGTGTTTCGAAAGCTTCTTTACATTCTTTAGAAAAAATAAATTTTGTATCTTTTTGAAGAAGTTTTGTTAAGGGTTTTGAGATTTTCGCGAAGTTCGGTATGAATCTTCGATAATATCCGGCAAGTCCGAGAAATGATTTTACGTCACGAGGATTTTTTAATTCTGGAAAGTTTTGTATACATTTTACTTTATCAGGGTTTGGTTTTACTCCATTTTCGGTAATTAAATGTCCGAGGTATGCTACTTCTTTTCGTAAAAACTCGCATTTGTCAGGTTGAATTTTTAAATTTGATTTTCGTAATCTTTGGAAAACTTCGGAAAGACGTGAAATGTGTTCGTGAATTGTTGGTGAATAAACAATAATGTCGTCCATATAAACTAAACAACGTTCATTTAGAATGCCTAATAAAATGTTATCCATCACACGTTGAAATGTGGAGGGTGCATTTTTTAAACCAAATGGCATACGAACAAATTCGTAGTGTCCATTTTCGACAGAAAAGGCTGTTTTTTGAATATCTTTTTGATCAATTTCAATTTGGTGAAAACCGGATGCTAAATCAAGTGTTGTAAAATATTGACATTTACCTAACTGATCTAATAAATCTGAAATATTTGGAAGTGGATATTTATCGTCAACTGTTACTTCATTCAGTTTTCTATAATCGATTACTACTCTCCATTTTTGTTTGTTAGAGGCGTCAAGTTTTTTTGGGACTACCCAAACAGGTGATGACCACGGGGAAATTGATGGTCGGATTATTTTTTGATCGAGCATTTTATTAATTTGTGTTTTTACTTCCTCTTTGTGTATTTGAGGGTACCGATATGATTTAGTAAAAATTGGATGAGCATTGTTGGTTTCAATTGTATGTTTGATTTCATTAGTGAAGGTTAATTGATCTCCTTCGATATAGAAAATATCAGAAAATTCAAAACAAAGATTTGAAATTAGTTCTTTTTCTTCGTAATTTAGATGTTCTAGTCTTAATTGATTTTTAATAAGATCGATTCTGTCAATGAGTTCGTCTTCATTGGTATTAAAATTTAAAATATCGTGAACACTTGGTATGGGTTCGAAAGACAAGTTGTTAAAATTTATTGTTTTAGGAATAGCATTGGGATTTATTACTGACGTATAAAATTCACCATTTTCGTTAATGTGAACTAGGGCGTTTGGTAATCTTACTTTTTCTATTTCTTGACTAATTAAAATTGCATCTGTGTTTTTTAAATTAGATTTTAATTTGAAAACTTGTTCGGTTCGCGGTTCTAGAGATATTTGATTTAGAAAATTATTTTTATTTATGTTTATTCGCGGTTTTGGTATTGGTGGCATTTTTTGATTTTGAATTAATCTTGGTTTAGGTATTGGTGGTATATTTTGATTTTGAATTACTCTTGGTTTAGGTATTTGTAGTGTTTTTTGATTTATTTGATTTTGATTAATTTGGGAATTTTGTTCAAAAGTTTTTTCTGTTACTTGAATTAAAGGTATTGTTTTAAAATTGGTGCATAGCTGTTTCGAATTTAAGTCAATTACGCACTGGTAATGTTCAAGAAAATCGAGTCCTAATATTCCGTCAAATTCTATGTCTAAATTACAAATATAGACTTTTAGTGGATCGTCTTTAGCGAAAGGGATTAAAACTGATTGAGTGATTGGAATTTTTTCATCGGTTATTCCTTGTACTATTACATTTTCTGCAAATCGATTATTATAATTTTCGACTGTTTTTTCTTTAAATACTGAAATTCCTGCGCCGGTGTCAATTAAAAGTTTAAATTTATTTGTTGCGTCATTAATATAAAAAAGATTTTTTGAGTTTAAATTATGTAGATTGGTATTTACACGAATGTTTGTTCTGAGGTTTGATCGATTGACATGTGTTGGATTTTCGTAGTAGTTTGTTCTAATTGGGTATCTGTTTCTTGAATCGATTGGGGTGGATGGTTTTGATTGGAAGTAATTTGAAAATTTTGGGTTTCTAGTGGCAAAATTTGATTTTGATTTTCAAAATTTTGATATATTCCGGGTTGATTAAAATTGTATTGACTTATGTCATTTAAATATTGTTCTTCAAAATTATTCGAAAATTCTTGTGAGATTTCATTTTCGTAATGAAACTGATTTTCATACTGAAAATTTTCAAAATTTGGATCATAAGGTTCATAGTTATTAAAATTGTTAAAATTTTCAAAATTTGGATCATAAAGATCGTAGTTGTCAAAATTATTAAAATATTCATCAGAATAGTTCACTACATGTGCTCTATGTTGTGGGGAATTGTAATTTGGATTTCTTTGAATTACTGATGGTCTAAAATTATTTTGTTGGTTTTGGGGTACAAAATTTCTAGAGGTGCTTGGTTGATTTTGGGCAAAATTGGGTCTTTGAAAATTTTGGTTAGATTGTTGATTTTGATTTTGGGCAAAATTGGGTCTTTGAAAATTTTGGTTAAATTGTTGATTTTGATTTGTGTAGACCGGGGGTCTCTGTACAAAAGTACGGCATTCACTTCCGTGATGACCTAAACGATTACATTTAAAACATTTTTGTGGTTGAGAAGCTGTTCTTCGCGATTGAAAATTATTTTGTCTATTTTGTATAGGATTATTTGAAACATTGGGTCGGTTTGGAGTTTTTTGTGTTTCAAAATATGAAAGTTGTAGTTCGCGTCTTATTCTTACTTGTGCTTCAAGTAAATCTTTAGGATTGCTAGCACGGACAATATGACCTATGCGCGATTCTAATCCTGTTAAAAGCGTATTTAATGCCATAGAATCTATAATTTGGATTTGTGCATCTTTTTGAAGCATATTTAAATTTGATTTTTGAATACAAGCGTGCATTTTTGAATTCATGACTTGTAATCTATTGAAAAACATTAAAGGTGATTCGTTTGTTTGTTGTTTGATGATCTTGAATTAATGAAGAAAGGTCTCGCGTATCTCCATAATATGTTGTTAATAATTGTTTAATTTGAATCCAAGAAAGAGGATTTCGAGAGTTTACTAATTGTGCGGCTTTTCCTTTTAATTTATTTTTAATGTGTATGACCAATAAATCGCGTTGATCTCCGACGGCCATGTTATAAGCACAATCGCAAGCATTGATAAAAGTTCCTAAAAATATTTGATCTCCATCGTATTCAGGGATTATTGAGAAAATTTCCGATAAACGATAAGGTTCAACCTCAACTATAGGTTGGTTTGCTGGTACGTTTGCTGGTTGGTTATTACGAGGTTCAGTCATTTTGAATGGTTTTTGATTTCTCGTATTTTAAAACTTAAATTAAATTTTTTAGATTTTGTTTCTTAAACTAAATTTTATTTCTGACTTCTTTTAAATTGAAAAAAAAATTTCTTAAAAATTCAAAATTGTAAAAGTCAGGCTTAGAAAATCGAACAGATTTTTCAAAATATCAACTTATTTGAAAAAAAATAATAAAACGTGATGATTCAATTGTCTTACTCACAAAAGCTTTAGCTGGACCATTTGTCTCCACGTGTTCGGCTACCAGGGGCTTCACTAGGTGTTCCTTCCGTATCCGTTGGTTGCGAGGACGCTTGGTTCGTTGCTGTCTAGCTTCTTGGTTGCCTATGTAACTTCTTGGTTGCTGTAGATTCTTGATAGCTTAAAGAGCTGGAGCTTCACCACTCGCGAATTAGAATACTCGTGTTTTCGCGTGTGTTAAACTATCCTACCGACTGCGCCAAATGTTATACTTTAAAGTTTACTTTTAACTTTTTAAAAAACTTTATTTTGATTAAATACAATATAGGACTTAAACGTTATAATTGAACGTGTACTTAAGAACGATTCTAAAGAGAATGACTTAGCATTACAATGATTTGAGTTTATATAAAGAAAATGTGCTGATTAAGCAATGGAATAATTCCTTAATATTCTAGACTTAAACTAAAGTGCAATTCGGCAGGAATGCACGTGTTGTTTATTCCGTGAGAGACGCAAGTCAGCAGAATGGTCTTCTTATCTTGAAAGGTTCTGAGAAATAAAGTGTTGATTCGGCTTGAATGCACGTGTTGTTTATTTCATGGGAAACGCAAGTCAGCAGAATAAGCTTCTTATCTGGAAGGTTCTCGAGTTTCATAGAAGGTTCTGGTTTCTTCTAAGTGTAGGCAGGATATTTTCATATAACATATATATCTATGTCTAGCGGGGCTTATGGGGACACAAAAATTTTGCACTTTTCTGGATATATATTTGTTATATATTTTATATAGAACCTATATATACACGAATTTTTGAAAAATATTGGTTGGTTCATTATATATACATTTTTGGTAATTTGTGGTTTATGAGGACACAACATATTTTGAATCTGAGGCCGTGATAATTTTTACGCAAATTCAAATTCTTTTAAAACAATGAAGTTAGGAAAGCAACGTCGATTATGTCACCTAAAATATTGTTAAAAAGTGGTGGTAATACGATTTCAATTTAGTTATGGTCGGCGGCGACAAATTTTCCCACTGGTCTTAAAAATGACGAAATTTTTTTTAAATTTTTACTCATTTAATATGATTTTTAGTATTACATACCTACATTTGCGGTAAGTTTCTAAAAACTGAAGTCTTTTATTATTATGACCGTAAAAGTTATATTACCTTTTTAACTTGAGCCAGTTTTTAAAGACATTAACAAAAATAACTTTTCTGAAATTAAAGGTCGGTTCACCCTCACAAATTATATTAAATTAACTCAAATTTGTGAAAAAAAAATGATTTTTTACTTGAGAAGGTTTTTAAAGGCCTAAAATATAATGTTTACAAAAAATACAAGTGAAAGACTTCGGAATAACTGTAAAAATCGAGAAAATGTCCTCTTAATTTCGTGTAATTTGGCTCAGGATCAGTTAGTTTAAGTCAATTTAATTTAATCTAATCTAATTTGCGAGGCTGAACGGACCTTAATTTTACTTGTGACGTAAACGTTTTTTTTTATTTTCAGTAATTTTTGGCTGTAATGTCCGTAAAATAATTTATTTCGTACCTACTTTTCGCCTTCTGCACGAGTTTTTACATTTTTTGCGGACCTAAGTAGGTACTTATTTTATGATGCAACCGTGAGAAATGTAAACTCCCTCTAGAGTTACGCTTCTTAAGATCTGGCTAAAAACGTATTTGTGCAGTGGCGTACCGAGGCCCTTGGGCTGGGGGGGGGGGGGTTGGAGTGGCAAAGCTTTATGATGTCGTATTTAATGCTATTTTTTTTATTCTCAAAATATATATATGGAAAATTAGGTTTGAAGGGCTCGGGTCCCAAGCACCCCCTCCCCCTGGGTGGGTGCGCCCATGTTTGTGTATGACTTATTTTAAAAAAAAGAGACACAAACAAACAAACTTATCAAAGTCAAATTTATTTAGGTCAAAACCAAAGGATGGAAAAGGTATCACACCTCTATAATCTAGCATTGTGTAGAGAGAGCAAATACCCTCCTTGTGTTTATCCAGTAGCGTAGCGATCTAGCCCCGGGCCCGTCTTCCAAAACTTCCAACCAAAATTTTTTTGTATTATTTTTTATCTGGCAACCCTGCAATGCCTGGCCTGTGTTCCCCGAAGACACGGAACACTGCTGGCTACGCCACTGTTTATCCATACGTATCCGAAGTAGGTACAGAATTAGAAAGTTTAATCAAAGCCTTATAGTATACAAAGGCCTAAATTTGAAAGAAGACAGCTGTTCTTATAATGTGAAATTGTCAGAATAGTGCCCGGGACTATATTACTGCCCGGCTTTATTGCTATACGTCCCTAATTAGCCCTATGCTGTTTTACCCTCAAAAATAATAAACAAGCCAACCTCTGACCTACAGTGCTCCGATGATTTCAAAAAGAGCACAATGATTAACTGTCAGGATCGGATGGTTTAATTAGATCATAACACCTCGTGATGTTAGGGTTCTTTCTTTTTGTAATCATGTTTACCAAATAATTAATACAAGAGAAACGAAATACTTTTTTCGCTAGTTATAAATTCCATTTATATGTAGGGGAAATTCGGGTATAATTGCATCCTAATTTGATGGTCCTCTGGGGAAATCCCAATATTGAAGAGCAACATTGTTCCGGTCAGTGTTATTTGTTTTGGAGACGTGGTCGGTGCTATAATCCCATTTTTAATAATATTCAATAGTTATTTGGGAAAACATAATTGATTTTCTATTTTCGTGGATCTTGAATATTCATAGATGGAAAGGTAAAAAGATTTTTCATAAAACGTAATTGTTTTCGCTCTGCTACAGAATAGCGCCCTACAAAATAGCGCTGCTTCAAAATAGCGCTGCCACAAAATAGCGCTGCTACAAAATGGCGCTTACAAAATAGCGTGCATCAAAACAGCGCCTTACAAAATAGCGCTGCTACAGTATAGCGCCTTACAAAATAGCGCTGCTACAAAATGGCGCTGCCACAAAATAGCGCTGCTACAAAATAGCGCACATCAAAATAGCGCTGCTACAAAATAGCGCCTTACAAAACAGCGCTGCTACAAAATAGCGCGCATCAAAAACGCGCTGCGGCAAAATAGCGACATCTAATAAAAACAGCGAAATTAAAAAAGCATCATTAAAAACAGCAACTGTTTGACTAAGAGGTCTCTTTCTAACATACTTTTTCAAAAAAAAAACTTCCCTGACGTCTTTCACGGGATCCTAGCGGGTGTGAAACAAAACTGAACCGAACCGAACTGAACCGAATCGAAGTGTCGGTTTAGTTCGGATTGGTTACACAACCTCTAGGATGCCGGTTCGGTTCGGTTTGGTTTGTAGGATCCCGGGAAAAAGTCAGGGAAGTTTTTTTTTTTAAATATATGTTAGAATGAAGTTTTCGGGAGTGGCAAGCCATAAGACGCTATTTTGTAGCAGCGCTATTTTGATGCGCGCTATTTTGTAGCAGCGCTATTTTGTAACAGCGCTATTTTGATGCAGCGCCATTTTGATGCACGCGATTTTGTAGCAGCGCTATTTTGTAAGGCGCTATTTTGTTGGCGCTATTTTGATGCACGCTATTTTGAAGCAGCGCTATTTTGTAGCAACGCTATTTTGTGGCAGCGCCGTTTTGAAGCAGCGCTATTTTAAAAATTAATTATTTTAAAAATCATTTTCCAAATCCATTAAATGTTTTCATAACAGTAAAGAACGTAAATCTGTCTTAACTGGTTTAAAAATACCATTTTATGTTAAAGTACAAAAAGGGGGCCATCCCGAATTCCCCCTATGTTATAACTAACTCAACTTTTTAAGATTAATTTTTGCCTTGATATTTTTAAGTAAACTTTAGACAAGGTTTTATAGCCATGCTGGGGCAAAGTGGTCAGGTTATGTAACCACTTTGCGCCACAAGGCTTTTCAAAAAATAAAACACATTTTTAAGGCGATTTGTATTAAACCCTTAGAATAATCTCTAAGATTAAACCTAACGCTACTTCAAATTTCCATTAGTTCCTTGGACTAGGTAAATTCGTCTTAGTGAAGACTAATAATAAAATAAGTAAAGTTATAAACTAAAAAGAAACAGTAGTTACCTTAGATTAGAGTACCAAAAAATTGAAAAATCGCGATAACTGTTTAGTAGGCCAAAAAAGTTACTATAACCGGGCTTATGCTATTGCTAAAGCACAGTAAAAATTAAAGGAGCCCAGAAAAAATAAAAAATTTAAATAATATGGTAACAACGGTAAGGTAAGTAGGTAAGATCAACAAACTATTGTTTAGAACACGGCCCCGGGTTTTGTGGCTACGCCACTGAGATAAAGTAGCGACTGCGCAGCCTCATAAATAACCATAACAATAACGAACTGTCAAATAAGCGTCAAAATATTAAGGGGTTTGCCAAGAGTGACAAATTTCAGACTCCGTCCCTGAACATATTTTAAAACTTTAAAAAGGATATTATACATATATGCAGCGATGTTAGTGAGGACATATTTAAATAGAAGAGATTATTACATATATGCAACGATGTTAGTGAGGACACTTGTAAAGGAGGTTACTGTAAACAGGGCTGGATTAAGCCCAATGTGCATGATACGTAACACTAACAAACTGTTACATTGCCTCGTTTTAAATTGTGTTTCGTTAGTAAAACACAATATTAATAATAATAAAAAATGCTATTGTCACATTCAATATAGGAGCCTAAGAGGGAAATTTTGGGGTTTGTCTGCATTTTCGTGTACCGTAATGAAATTTGATACAGAAGTAGTAGACACCGAAAGATTCCATTTTAGAAGTGGTGCTCCGATGGAACCCAGTGCAGGGCCCAGATACAGGGGCGTACTTGAGTTGGGACAGAAAAGTTTTATAAAAAAAATATGAAACCCATTTCGCGTACAGTTTTTTGTTTGTTTTACCTTATAGCTTGTAAATCCAAAAAAATTACAAAAAATAAAGTTGAGAAAACGGTTTTTTTGAGGGGGGGGGGAGCAAAAGGAAGGAGGACAGACATTGTTAAAATCTTATTTCATCTAAAGTGGTCGTGTGGGGTGTCGATTTTTAGGTAATTTCGTATTCTAAACGAAAATAGATAACTAGATATAAATTAAGTCAATACGTCAAACTGTTCATATAATATGTCGAAAACTGACACCTTAAGTGTACCTGTTCTGAGGTCTACGCCGGAGAATATTAAAAACACCTAACCAAGCCTAACCTAATAAAATTTGATAAATTTAGTAAAAGTGGAGTTTCTAGAATTTTTGAGTTTTAATATACAGGGTCTTCAGAGTTAAGTCGGCACTATTACGTACTTCTTTAATATTAGAGCTACAGGGTCGGTTAAATAGACAAAGTTGTGGTATTTTTTCCTCTGATTACGATGGTGATGAACGAAAAGAAAATCAGATGACGAGTAGGTGAGTTATGATAAAAAAACCACATTTTTTAAATGGAACACCCTCTATACAGTTAAACCAATAGAAAGAACAATTGTCTTTAAACACAAGTTATTTATTGATTTTTTCTCTTAAAGTCAAAAATAACGAAGTTATTAACAACTTTCCTAATCATAGGGGATATGGGCCGTGGTATTTAAATCTATCGAACACTGTCTTTGTTTAGCAAATCGTTAATATTTTTTGTATTTTTGCCTTTAGGAGAAAAAGTCCAAGGACAACTTTTGTTTAAAATTAATTTTTCTATTGATTAAAGGTACTGTGTAACGGGTGTTAAAGCGTGTTTTTTTAAATTTTACTTTTTACTGTAACTCATGAACGCGTTTTTCAACTTTTCTTTTATTTCCAAAATTTTATGCCTTAGTGCAATTAAAATTTTTTCATGTCTTAGTGCACTTAAATGGCGCCAAAGAAAAAAAAATCAATTTTACGTGTTTTTATATATTGACAAAAGAACCACCCTGTATTTTCTTACCATTACAAAATTATGTAACACAGTGCAAACCACGTTAAAAACACGTGCCTCTAGTTATAACACGTAGTAAAATTAGGAAGGTATCTTAAACTGCATTACCGGTATGAACAAAAATTTGAGACTGTTTACATGTTTTTTTGAATATCACCCTATTATCTTATAACGTATTACAAAATTACGCAAACTTAAATTTTTGTGTTATGGCCTGTAATAAGTCGACAAATAGTGCCAAGTTTCATTGCAAAATTCCTATTTACCCAGTAGCTACAGTAGATAATGTAAAAAAACAGTAAAAATGACAGCAAAGTAGTTGTGGTCCAGTATATACGTTCAGAAAATGGTAATGATGTATTGCTTAATACAGAAATAGAGTCCGATAAATGGTTTATAAAAGATAATATAGTGATTTCAATGACACGTTTATTTGACATATCTAGAGAATTTTTAGCACTAAAATAAAAAATTACGAAAAACTTTATTGTGTAGTTACTTTCTAACACTCTGTACAAAAATTTTTATTTAAGAAAATAAAAGCTGTACTAGTGTTGTTGAAATGTGCTGACTGAGTTTTCTATAGTGATTTGTAACGTCGGTCGTCATAAAAAAAACACTACTTAAACTGATCATAAAAATTTTACTTATTTTTAGAAACCACTCTGTATTTTTAACAGTTTAACCTAGCTCTTTTTTCTTTCCATAAAATATACATAAGAGCTAAGTATCTTTTATTCGGTATATATTTTTTTACAATATCATTACGTCTAACAAATCCACATACTTTTCCATCTTTTTAGATTTTTTAAATGTAGAATTAGTAAATAAAACCACCCTGTACTTCGACCGTGTGTATGTCACACCCGTCCAGCAATTTTTGTTTCAAAGGGAAACAAATTGTTTATATCCATATTAAATTTTATTGCCGTACCCCGCATAACTAATCTCTTGTAATTTTTTTTTCTACTCAACACCCACACCAGAAATTTCTCAAAAAATATTTTTTTTTTCTTGAAAGAAAATAAATCAATAGAATTTTTTTATCTCTTAAAATGAAAACGTATATGTCCTTATAATCGGTGCCAAGTTTCATTGCTCTAGCTTTACATTTGAATTTTATACAGAATTTTAATGAGATAGATGAGCTGCATAAATGTAATTATCTCTTCCTACTTAAATATGTCCTCACTAACATCGCTGCATATATGTAATAATATCATCTTTTATTTTAAAATATGTACAGGAACGGAATCAGAAAATTTGTCACCTGTGGCAAACCCTCAATATTTTATACACTACATTTTGTCATAACGTTATATGCGCGGCAATACTGTCTGTAAATAGTAGTAGCTAGTAGCCTGCGTTATTCGAACACAAGTAAGGTCAAACATTATCCTTTAGTAAGAGGTAAAGTTCGAACCAGGTAATTGCGCATGCCTCAAATAAAGGATAATTGAGGAGCAACTGACCAAAATGCATTAAATCGAAAATATGTTGTTTTGAGAAAAACTTTAAAAAAGAGCAAAGTAACTTAGAACAAAAATTAAGATGTTGATGTTTGCCTATGGCTATTCTGAATGGATTTAATGCGCTTTAATTGAATTGGGTTGTTTTTATTATAGATTGACAAAAAAGCAAAACTTTTTATAATTACCCCGAAAATCACAAAAAGTGGATTTAATGCATTTTGGTCAGTTGCTCCTCAGTTGAAAAATGGGACATGCATAAGGTCGGAATGGGACAACTGGGCGCCGTCAACTCGGCGCCGCTAACTGGGCGCCGGGCCACCTGGGCTCCGGGCCAACTCGGCGCTGCCAACTGGGGGCCGGGCCAACTTGGCGCCGGACTAAAAAAAATTTTTCGATAAAATGTGCAGATGAAAACCAAAATAGATAAGTCTATTAATTATACAAAAAGATCTTTAAAAAATCCTTTACGCCATTTTCTTGAAATTTGGTTTTGTTAAGTAGAGTTAAAGCCCGCGCTTGCCTAATCCAACCCTGTACACAGTACACTGCTTTACAAATGTCCTCACTAACATCGCTGCATGTATGTAATTATCTCTTCCTACTTAAATATGTCCTCACTAACATCGCTGCATATATGTAATAATATCATCTTTTATTTTAAAATATGTACAGGAACGGAATCAGAAAATTTGTCACCTGTGGCAAACCCTCAATATTTTATACACTACATTTTGTCATAACGTTATATGCGCGGCAATACTGTCTGTAAATAGTAGTAGCTAGTAGCCTGCGTTATTCGAACACAAGTAAGGTCAAACATTATCCTTTAGTAAGAGGTAAACTTCGAACCAGGTAATTGCGCATGCCTCAAATAAAGGATAATTGAGGAGCAACTGACCAAAATGCATTAAATCGAAAATATGTTGTTTTGAGAAAAACTTAAAAAAAGAGCAAAGTAACTTAGAACAGAAATTAAGATGTTGATGTTTGCCTATGGCTATTCTGAATGGATTTAATGCGCTTTAATTGAATTGGGTTGTTTTTATTATAGATTGACAAAAAAGCAAAACTTTTTATAATTACCCCGAAAATCACAAAAAGTGGATTTAATGCATTTTGGTCAGTTGCTCCTCAGTTGAAAAATGGGACATGCATAAGGTCGGAATGGGACAACTGGGCGCCGTCAACTCGGCGCCGCTAACTGGGCGCCGGGCCACCTGGGCTCCGGGCCAACTCGGCGCTGCCAACTGGGGGCCGGGCCAACTTGGCGCCGGACTAAAAAAAATTTTTCGATAAAATGTGCAGATGAAAACCAAAATAGATAAGTCTATTAATTATACAAAAAGATCTTTAAAAAATCCTTTACGCCATTTTCTTGAAATTTGGTTTTGTTAAGTAGAGTTAAAGCCCGCGCTTGCCTAATCCAACCCTGTACACAGTACACTGCTTTACAAATGTCCTCACTAACATCGCTGCATGTATGTAATTATCTCTTCCGACTTAAATATGTCCTCACTAACATCGCTACATATATGTAATAATATCATCTTTTATTTTAAAATATGTACAGGAACGGAATCAGAAAATTTGTCACCTGTGGCATACCCTCAATATTTTATACATTACATTTTGTCATAACGTTATATGCGCGGCAACACTGTCTGTAAATAGTAGTAACTAGTAGCCTGCGTTATTCGAACACAAGTAAGGTCAAACATTATCCTTTAGTAAGAGGTAAAGTCAGAGAACATATACCAGTTATTTCTTCGATGGTAAAGTTCGAACCAGGTAATTGCGCATGCCCAAATAAAGGATAATTGAGGAGCAACTGACCAAAATGAATGGATTTAATGCGCTTTGATTGAATTGGGTTGTTTTTATTATAGATTGACAAAAAAGCAAAACATTTTTATAATCAGCCCGAAAATCACAAAAAGTGGATTTAATGCGTTTGGGTCAGTTGCTCCTCAATTAAAAAATGGGACACGCATAAGGTCGGAATGGGACAACTGGGCTTCGCCAATTCGGCGCCTCTAGCTGGGCGCCGGGCCAACTCGGCGCTGCCAACTTGGCGCCGGACTAAAAAATGTTTTTTCGATAAAATGTGCAGATGAAAAACAAAATTGCTAGGTCTATTAATTATACAAAAACATCATCTTTAAAAAATCCTTTACGCAATCTTCTTGAAATTTGGTTTTGTTAAATATAGTTAAATCCATTAAGTCGAGTGTTAAAATTTGGTAGGTGTAGTGTCGTTTATAATAAATTTTTAGCAAAGTACGACTTGTAAGCACAATTTTAAGTTGTAACTTAAGTGCAACTGCTGCAAGTGGAATTAATAGATCAAAAATGTTCTCGTCCTCATTGCTACGTTTTCATGCGAATCACAGTGTACGCGTCTGTTGGTCTACTGTAATGCGAATTGAGTTCGGTTTATACTATTAAAAGAAATAAAGAAGAAATTATTAAGTTTTGTTTTTTTTATAGCAACGTGGTACTAGAGACGCTGTAATATACCATTTTGTTTTCATAATAAAAAAGTCCGGAATTTGAAACCGATGTCCCAAAAATTTGGTTCTGTTTTCCCGAGAAACAAATACGTAAACTTGGCAAACGTAGTTATGTTAGGTCCTAGGTCAATTTTTAGGTTTTATTGGTAGGCTTTGAGGTAGGCTTGCCAGATTTGCTTAAGGTCAAAACGGGACTGAAGTTGAAAAAACACAAAAATACGGGACAAGGAGAAAAAAAACGGGACATGTTTTATAAATACATTTATTTAAACTGTTAAAATTAAATAGAAAGATGTATTATATTGATAATTAATCGAACATACTTATAGCGAATTCTTTTAAGAAAGTTACTTTGCCAATGACACCGTTTTGGTGCTGCCAAAAAGTTGCCCCAGTGCAGTTTCAAAAGAATATAAACGTGCACTAGTTCAACACGAGCTCGGAGAACACGTGCCAAACAATGAACACTAAAATTCGTCATTTGTTCAAAAGAATACAAAAAGATGCACTAGTTTCCCGAAATAAATACAAAAATTGCAATGATGGTGCACCACTAGGCGACCGCGCAATTTTAAGAATGATGCCCGTCCCGTGATATGCACTTTTACGCAAACGTCTGTTAAAAAGTAGTTTAAAAATTTTTGTGTTGTGGGAAAAATCCCGGAAAAAACGAGATATCTAACAACCCTTTTAAAGGCAAGTACAACTATTTGAAAAGGAAAGGTTTATTTGTGGTAACACAGCAAACAAAGATATTCAAGTAAGAATACCAAATGATATATGCTCGGGTATATTAATAAACCTTTTTTTCATTTATTTATTTATTTATTGGATACTTTACAAACACCAATTATGGTAATTACATAGAGTAGAGAATTTAATGAAGAAAGTAGATATATAAAACTTAGCCTACAGCCTAACTACAAAAGAGAAAAAAAATAATAACACAATGCGTAATGAATCGTTATTGCTAAATTATAAAATCATAAATAATAAAATAACTAAATGTATCCATGACGGATCTGATACCTTCTCAGCCCATTAGCAGACTACAAGTAAACTCCATGCTATGTCAGCCTTGAAAACAGTTTTTTGTAAATATCTGAGAAACAAAAGTTCCTATGAAGTTTTTGGTTATACCACAAAATATGTTCTACTATATCTGCATATTGATGCAATGCTCCGTTAAAAGTTAGCATACCGTCAATTTTTCAACTGTCAAAAAGCTGTCATTAGCGTTATTGGATTTTGACCCAAATCTAAAAGTAATTAGCTTTTAACAGTGTCTAAGACTATTTTATCTGAAAATTTCATGAAAATCGTAGCGGTTTTGGAGCTATAATGTTACGGACATGATGCATACGAACACACACACAGACAAACGTCACGCCGATGTCAAAAGAACAAGTTTTCAGCGTTATATCAAAAAAATTTTTTTTTCCAAAACAATACTTCTCTAGCTATTGCTGCGCGGGCTAGAAATTGAGTTGAATCGCCATGGAAACGAAGCAACTGACGGCAACTCGACAGTACGGATTCATGTGTGTGAGAGGGAGAGTTCGATATACAGAGTAAATTAAGGAAAGTACACAAGACTTTTACAGTCCGTCAATTTAATGACCAACGAATTTTCGTATTTTCGATAAAAGGCCGCCTTGTTTGTGGTAAAAACAAATACTAATTTATAGGACATAAAGTCCAAGTCCACTTCGAAACAGCTATAGTGAGCTATCACTTAGCTGCAAACAGTTTTATCCCAAAAATCACCTTCGCCTTGCTTCAATCACCAAAAAACCAACTTACTTACTTTACTATACTTCCTTCCGTTATACTCTGTTTCCATCCATGCATGCCCACCCCGAATCAAAAAGCGCATCACGTGATGGCCCATGGATTTGCACCAGTTTTAAATGCAGCGTCACCTGATACGTTTTTTGAATCGGGGTGGGCATGCATTGGTGAAAAACCAACTACTTCAACCTTTGCTTACCTTCTTACACCAAAAAATCAACTACTACCTTCACTTAGCTCCTACCAACATAAAACCAACAGCTACCACCGTCCCTCAGATTCTATATATCATCAAAAAAACAATTTCTACCACTTTTCCTTAGCTTGTTGGAGTTGGTTTTTTGGTGACAGAAGCTAGGTGAAGGTGGCGGTAATAGGTGTTTTAGTGAAAGAAGCTAAGCGAAGATCATAGTACTTGTTTTTTTGGTGGCGGTAGAAAGCTACGGAAAGGTGATAGTTGGTTTTTTTGTGGTAGAACCTAAATGAAGGTGGTAGTTGTTCAAGGGCGGATCCAGAGGTGCTTCTCGGGGGGGGGCACTTTAGGTGACATTCTCTGTTGGTAAAAAACGGTATATATTTTTTTAAGCAGCATTTTATTGAATTAGTCAGTGGTTGTAATTTCGATGATAACAACAAAAATTTGGAGTTTTTATTAGCAACAACATTACTTTTTACTCATTTTTTGTATATTCAAAAAATTCTCGGGGGGAGGGGATCGGTTCGGTTCGGGGGGGGGGGGGCTAAGTGCCCCTAGCGCCCCCCCTGGATTCGCCACTGTAGTTTTTGGAGATAAAACTGAGCTGTACAGGGTGAGCCAAATTCGATGTTTTTTTGGAGTTTTAGGTATTTCGAGCCGAGATACATAAAATCGAGTAGGCAAGTCCTGGTCACGATTTTCGAGACCTTTTTAAATATCAAAACCGCTTTGTGATAAGCCTCCGAGTTTTTCAGCTCCGAGGGGATTTTGAGAAGTCTCTTGTATTATTGAAAAATTCATGTTGGTGTTAATTGCTTTTTGTTATAGAAATTTCATCTGTGACTTTTAGTTTTTGAGATATTACATAAGTGGGTATTTTTCTTATGAAATGACCCTCATTTGATAAAAATTTTAAAATCAGCGTAAAATTTCCTTTAAAATTACGTATCACACTCAATATTTGAATATTAAAAAAAAATTATTGTTTTATATATATATTTATTTTTTTATTAGTTTTTATTTTAAATATTTAAAAATATCTTTTTATATTAATTATTTATGGATAATTTAAACCCAAGCAATAAATTGCAATATAAAATAAAAATAAAAAACACACAGAAAAAAGAAATCATTCCATAAAAAAATAACGATTTTATAGACAGATAAAATTCAGTTTGACAGTTTCTCTTAAAAACTATAAAAAAGTATTTCACACGACACCAAAATAAAATTTTCATAAATAAAAAAGAAGCTATAGGCCACGTCCATATATGCCAACTTTTCAAAATCCACTCGTAGCTTTTAGGTCTATTAAGAAGCGGTTGTGATATTTGAAGACGTTATTAGTTTTTATCTATCTCGACTAGAAATATCTAAAATCCTCAAAAAACCTCGAATTTGGCACACCCTGTACCTAAGTGATTGATAGATATGTAACTGTTTGGCAGTGGTAGCAGTTTTAATAGTTAGGATTTGTTTCGACCACACAAAATTCGGTCTAACATGGGAAAATATAAAAATCTTTGTCAGTAAAGTTCGGGTCACTAAAATTCGTGTCATTAAAATAATTAGCCTTTATAATTTTGTTTCTCTGTTTTGATTTTTATTCAAAATTTCAAATAAATCCATAGAGAAACTGAATAAATCTTGGTGTTCTGTAATAGTTTTCTCTATCAAATATCGATATTACAGTAACAATTATCTGCAGTCAAGTAAAATCTACATAGAGAAATAATCAAGGGATTGCAAACTACACTACAAGGCACAGAAAACCAAATAGAAAAATATAGGTAAGAGAGGGAACATAGGCCATTTTTATGGGTTATCACAAGGAGGTTGAATTCAACCTGGTTGGGTTATCATTATTTACAATAGTGATATTCTGTAGGCAAATATATTATAGTCTTAAAATACTAAGTATATCATATATCTTCAACTACATCTGACACACAACATGTCTGAAAATGTCCTTTTTTTTTATTACAGGATTCACATTTTCAATTAGAAGAGGAAACCAATACAAAAATGTATGTGAATGCAGCAGATTTTGGCAAGAGATACAGGGTAATCCAAGAACTTTTGCAGAAAGCTGTGGCCTAGTTCGTGGTTTGGAAGAACAAAAAAGTGTTTTATTTTCATTTGACAAAATGTTATTATTAGGTACCTACCTACCTACATTTGTATTCTGAAATTAAATAAAGAACATAGGTACTTCATATTACTTTGAAATTTTTATCAGTGAGGATTATTGGCAAACATACATATGGTATTTCCTCACACATTAAGCTGTTGTCAGGCATGGTACATGGGTATCCATTATAAATGTAATCACCACTATATTGTTTATTAATGACTTTACTTAGCTACCAGTTTTTTAATAAACAGGATAGTGGGGGTTACATTTAAAATGGATACCCCTGTACATCAGCTGAGAGGGAATATATTTATTGGGAGAAAGTTTACCTAATTTATAATGTAAATGTAGTTATTTAGTTTCAATGCAGAATTATTGCTCTAGGAAGCCACACTGATATTTATTTGAAAGTAGAAAAACAGGGCTTTTTAATACTGTACAAACCCAACCCAAATGAGTAGTGCTGAGGTACCGAGGCAATATCCTAACCAAATGTTATGAATTAATCAGAAATTTTGTTCACATTGAGGTTACTGTTTTTGCACATTGGGAAGGAAGGAATAGGTAGGTAATTGGTTATGTGAAGTATCCATCACTGTCAATCAAAAAACATTGATTGGCAAAAAAATCTACGCCATACATTTTCTTCTCATCTGGTGACGTCATTACAAATGCGTATGATTTAGACTATAGGTAGATTTTCACAATATATTTTTATAATATTTAAGTGACATAAGCGTCGTTGCTTTTTATGTAAACTTCATCGTATTAAAAGAATTTGCTATTATATTTGCATAAAAAACCTATGCAAAGCATGTGTATGAAAATCAAAAGTCCTCATAAACACCAAAAAGTAATACACTAAAAAGTCCCCACAAACACCAAATCGCCAAATTGGGTTTTATAAGGACAGTCCTGATAAACTACGTTAGGAATAAAAACCTTATGAGGACAGTCCTCGTAAGCCCCATGTGTCCCCATAAGCATCGTTCTGTACTAGAAAATGTCCTCACAAACCCCGATAGGAATATATATATATATATATATATATATATATATATATATATATATATATATATTATATAAAGCCCAGTTATAAAAAGTTTTAAAAAATGATACATATTTCAAAATAAAATTAAAACACTTTTGTGCAAAATAATTTCATATCAAAGCGTAATGTCAAATTGTTTAAACAATTGAAAAAAATGACAAGGCTTTCACGTCAATGGCGCATGACGTCATTCAACGCACACTAGACAAAAATAAAAAACTTTAATTATCTCCGAAATCGCTCAATCAAACTATGACATATGATACATCATTTTGAAAAGAATTCAATCACGAATTCGAAAATTAATTAAAATATAGGTCATTCCATAAGAAAAAATGCAAATTTATGTCATATCTCAAAAAGTAAAAGTGACAGTTAAAATTTAATTTAGCGGTTGAATTCCTCGTGACAAAGTCTATAAAATTGCAATTTACTCTAAATCAATATTTCCAATAATAACGAAGTTATAGACCTCCCTCCAAAATGCAGACTTTTCAAAAAGCCCCCGTAGCTCAAAGACGAGACGAAATTTCAAAATGCGGTTTTCACTATAAGTCTTCTCTTGAAATTTGAGCTTCGTAATGCGTGGTCAGTTTTTCTCTGTCTTCCCTAGAAGTACCTTAAACCCCCCAAAAGTGCCCAATTTGGGACACCCTGTACAGTGTCCCAAATATAATATTAGTTTTTTTTTATACTGGGACTTTCCATCCAATTAGGATCAATCGCCCAGTTTCGCAAAGTTTTAGCAAGGTTAAAGCATTTTGTTAAACGAACACAAACAACGAAGTACCTAGCCAGGAATCGAACCCGGACCGCCGGTGTGGGAAACAAATATTGCTACCACTACACCACGACAGCGACTTAATATTATATATATATATATATATATATATATATATATATATATATATATATATATATATATATATATATATCTATATATATATATATATATATATATATATATATATATATATATATATATATATATATATTTATCATATTTTGGAGGGAGGGGAGTGTTTCAGGTAGTGTTTTTAAAACAGATAAAAAGAAATAGCCCCACTTGCGAGGCATGATTTTCAAGAGAACCTTAAAAAAACCGAATGTTCATATAGCAGGCGTATTTCGGAAAGGAACTTATGAATAATAATTTTTTTATATTTTATGGTTTTCAGAAGCGGGCGTAAAGTGGTACTTTTGCGACTTGAAGGGCGTTAAAGAAGTTTTACGCGCATTGTTGTCCTGCACGGAAATTTAAAATAAAAACGGTAAATTGTTATTTGAAATCTGGTTCGTTGACGTGTTAAAAGAAACGTAAGTGCCAAACTACGATTTGTGAGAAAAGAAGAGGTACGTATAAAAATAGAAAGCCGCTGAGCAACTGGAAGAAAACACATAGCTTTAAAACAATATTTTTCTATTTTTAAAATTTATTGGAAATATACTACATAATAAAGTTAAAGATAACTTATTTATGATTATTTACAAAAATGCCGTCCCTATAGAAGAAAGCCGCTTGTAGAAATTTTTCGTTTTAAGAAATACGGTTTTATAGTTTTTTACTGTCGTATAATTTTTAAATAAAAAGTAGTAGTCAAAATTATAAGAAATAAAAGTTTAAGGCCAAGACTAAAATGTCGAAACCTAGCCAAAATTTTAATAATTTTAATTTCCGCACTCAAATGAGTGCGGAAAGTGAGTACTTTTTGCATGCGACTAGAAAAACAATTTTTCGCCAGGCAGAAGAGGGAGAAGAAAACATGCCAATTATCTAGTTTAAATAAATCAAGAATTATTGAATTTTAAAGAGATTATAATTAGTTAGCCGGACCACACACGTTATTGAAATGAAATAAAGCTACAAGTCCGTTTAATCTGACCTATTGAAAACCCATTTTGCACAAGATATTTTTGCATGTCTATTTTTGACAGATATTTTTGAAATTCCACAGTGGGGTCCATTACAATTTTTAGAAAAAACAGATTTAATCCAGGTCTTGGAGGCTCGAGTTAAAAGAAGAACAGAGAGAGAGAGGGGGAGTGATTTAGTTTTTTATTCAGTACGCACGTTTTTAAAACTTGGCACTTAAAAGCATTTAGTAAATAACTGTACTTATCTCTATTGCTGCTTATATTGGCTATTAAGTCTGTATATCTGTGACCTATTCGGATATTAATGAAAGATGCTTTTATTGCCCAGTGATCAATGGTTTTTCGAAGTCTACAAACGCTATATATACTGGAATGTTGTATTTGTTGGCTCGTTCTATTAGGATTTTCATTGTTAATAAGTGATCAACTGTACTGAAATCTTTTCTGAACCCTGCTTGTTCCCTTGATCGATATCCGTCAAATTTTGTTGTTAGTCTATCTGTTAATATTTTCGCGAAAAGCTTATAAATTAAATTGAGGAGTGTTATAGGTGGATAGTTTTTTAGGTCTGCTCTATCGCCTTTCTTTTGTAGAGAAACGCTTTTTTGCAGTTGTTTGAGATTATTTTTTCTTTTATTATTTTATTCAGGAGCTTTACCACCGTACTTGAACATTTCTGTCATTACTCCGTCTTTTCCAGGTGATTTGTTAGGTTTGGTTTTCTTTAAAGCTCTCTTTATTTCCGCTTTGCTTATTTCAATTTGTAGCTCTTGTTATGCCCGCAGTTAGAAAAACGATAACTGCAATGGACTGTATATATTTTAATTAATGAAAGCGCGAACAAACATAAATATATTGATATGAAATTACGAAATAATTAAAAAGGTCCATAGGTTAATTGTGGGCACCACACAACGGAAATCAGAAACAAAGCACTCACCAGTTTGCAGCCAATTTCTCCACTTCCAAGGGGCCCCTGTCTGGATCTAATGATGTCACCACGTAGCTGAAGGGCTGAAGTTTCTAGTTCTATGCTTCAGTACACCAAAATCGAGCACTTTCAAGTGTAGAAATTTGAAATAGTTGGAGAAAGTAAATTAACACGCCATTTCTCGAGGCGGTCGAAAAAGGATCTCCCTGATTCTTGGTGCGCATGTCCAAATGCGCGAAAAATGCACTATGTCCGTCATCCAATTGTGTGGTTTTAAAATTAAAAACAACCGCGAAATTTAGCGGGAGCTAACAGCTCTGAGTTTATGTTCTTTACTTTTGTTTTGAGTTTCTTCGTGGTCTCACGCGATGGTTCCCTTTTTCTTTGATATAATTCTGTATAGAATAGTGGGGTGATTTGTAATATCCTCTTTAACGTTAGTTTCTATGGCGTTCATATCCTTTATTTTCATTATCTCATATCTACCTCAGTCGGCCTTAAAAATTTGTTATTTCTGTTGTTTTCTATAACTCTCTCAATTTTTATTTCTTGGTTCTTCATTTTATTTTCTTTTATCATTTTTCTTATAGCTTTATTTATTTCTTTGTGTTCTATAGATGTTCTTTTTCCTTTTTTCTCGAGGTTCCGTCTTTTTTCCATCAGTCTCTTTATTTCTTCTGATATAGAGTTTTTTCTCTGAGCTGAGCCATGTCCACTTTCGTTGCGGATTCTTTCTATAGAACGAATTCATTGCATAGAGGTGTTTTTCCTCAGATAATTCGTTAAGGTTGTACCCCTGTCATTCCTTTTGCCATATCCAAAATCCCCTATTTTAGCCTCTTCTATGTTCATGTTCTTACCTAATTTGGCATTGAAATCTCTCATTACCAGTGTAAGATGGTTTTGTGTTCTTCCATAGCTTTTGAGATGTCTTTATCAATGTGCTTGTCATCGAAAGTAGAACTACGATATACTTGAATAACTTTAAGTGATGTTCATTTCATTTTGAGTGTGAGTGTGAGATAGACAACGCGATAGGCAACGCGATCTGAGATTCGTTTAATAGTAGGGACGTGCTTACTTATGACTTTATTTATTATGAATCCCACTCCGAAGTTGCTATTATCTTCATCACCTTTATGATATAGTAGGTTACTGGAGTTCAGTTTTATCCGATTTTCTGATTTTCGTCGAGTTTCTGACAAGCCTACAATGTCCCATTTTATACTTGTCAGTTCTTCCTACAGTTCGTTTATTTTTTCGTCGGGGTTCATTGATCTAATATTATATGTTCCTATTGTTTTCTAGTTTTCGTTTTGTTTTTGAACGTTGGATTTTTTCATAAGCGAATTTTTGCCTCCCCTACATTCCGTGAGGCAGACCTAGAGATTCGGAGAGTTTCCTTCCCACCTGGGGACCAATTCCTTTCGTCTTCAAATTCGCCATTATTTTTCCCATTGATGGGTGGCCTCAATGAGTTATTTATGTTAGATTGGAAATTTTAGACAGAAGGAATAAAAGAAAAGATAGAGAGCACATAATTTTTTTGGAAAACCCCCAGTTATGTACCGTCTAATATTTGTACAATCCTAATTAAAACCATCAAGCTACTTACGGCTGTGCGATTGTGTTGTGTAGTGATTTGTTTTTTAATTTTAAAGACATGTTAGAAACATGGGCAGGTAACTTGTAAAAGGTAAAGGTTAATGGATTTTAAAAAAGCAGTGTCAAAACAATTAATTAATGCAGGATTAAGAAGCTTTTTAAAACTGTTTTTTTTTAAAGGTTGCGTAACACTTCTTGTTGTTGCTTATAGGATTTTTCGAACATGTCTGCCCGCTTGTCAGTCGAATGAAGGTAAAGTTTGTATCAAAACAATTTTTAGTTTGGCCTTAATTTGGGAATCATGAGCGATTTTTGTTATTTCATGTAAACTTGATTTAAAACAAAAATATAAACGCTATATAGGGTGTGTCAAAATTCAATAACATAATTTTAATCTTAATTTCCTTGAGTGATTTCAAGACAAAAAGTTCATATAAACATAGGTCCACAAAAGCTTAGTTTTCAAGATACAGAGTGTTAAAATTTTGTTTTTTTTATAGCTCTTACAGTTTTTAAGATATTTAGCTCGAATTTGGCACATATATTTACTTATAGGTACTACAATATTAGGCATACCAAATCAGTTTTAATTAATTTATTTATTTTGATATACTTTCGATGCTATACTGGCGCATTTTTTATTTCACAATTACAGGAAACAAAAAAGTTTGCAAATAGAACAAGGATTTTATTTCTTGTCTTACACTACCTAGTTCTGCCTACCAGTGGCTTACAAGGAAAAAAAATCCGGGGAAAAAGGCGACATGACCCCTGGAAAGTATCACTCTGAAGATTTTATCTATTATTTGGCATGCCTAATAGTGTAATATCTATAGCTTAATACACGTGCCAAATTTGAACTGAGTCTCTCAAAAACTGCACGAGCTATAAACAAGAAACTATATAAAAAACTAAACTTTAACACCCTGTATCTCGATAATAAGGCTTTTGAGGACCTATGTTTATATAAAATTTTTATCTTGAAATCACTTAAGGAATTGAACATTAAAATTATGTTATTGAATTTTGAAACACCCTGTATATGTACTTTTGTAAGAGATAAAGTAAAACTTTTCATTAAAAATGCTATTAAATAAATATTCTGGAAGCAAATTAGTCATGGATTTAGAAGGGATTAACTGGTCCTAATCCCTATTATTTATGATAACGGAAAAAGCTACCCTATTTTAAATAAACGGCGTTGTAGAGAAGGAAGAAAAACGGATGAAATAATTATTAATTATTAGAGTCTCTTTGACATTTGCCAAGTGTACTAAGGTACTACAATAGAACCAAAGTTCATAGTAATAAGGCAGAACGAATCCCTATCCCTATATCGTCATAAATGACAAAAAAAAATCATAAAGGAAAATGGTATAACAGGCCAGTTTCAAAAACTGAATTAATAATAACCTATTATTATCAAAAACATCATTCAATAAAAGAAGACAAAAGCAAAAAAGTTTTGTATTTCGTTTTTCATTAAAAACGGACAAAATCAAAAAAGTCAAAAGAGGAAATAAATAATATTGTTGTGTTTGGTAAATAAAATGTCTATTTATTTCCCTAAATAAGCATTCCCTTAGTCCTTTTTGGAAGATCGAAATCGGGGTTAACATAACCTCGTTGTCAATCAATCGCAAACAGATCCTAACATAGAGTCCAACACCTGACCTTTTAAGAATGTGCCTTACAGCGCCTAGCAAAACAAAAAAAAAACTCTGCCAATATATGGGCCCCTAAGCTAGATACTATAGTTATAGTGTACGTGTGAGCTAATATAACTAAAAACTGAAATATATTTTATTTAACTCCAGACTAAATTACCTTTTGTTTGATACCACACAAGCCATGTTTTGACTTAAACTCAAATTTTTGAAATCTACCCCCATCCTTAAAAAAACAAAAAACTAAAATGTATTTTGTTAAACTCCGGACTCAATTACCTTTCGTTTGATGTCACACACGCCATATTTTCACTTAAACTCTAATTTTTAAAATATACCCCCACCCTTTTTTTAAATAAATTAAAATGTATTTTGTTTAACTGCAGACTCAATTACCTTTCGTTTGATATCACACACGCCATATTTTCACATAAACTCTAATTTTTGAAATCTACCCCCACCCTTTTATTTGATTTCTGTTCGGTGGATTTTGTTCATTTTTAAATGGGACCATCTCGACCCAAGACCCAGCCTAGGTACCAAATTTCATTAAAATCTGCCAAGCGGTTTTTGAGTTATGCGCGTTGGTCGTTACACACATACAGACAGACATACAGACAGACAGACAGACAGACAGACAGACAGACGGCGCAACAAAAAAGTTTCAAAATCATCTGAAACGCAAAGATATATAAAAAAATTTAAAATCGGACCGAACTTTTTTTTTCTCGAAAAAATTAGGATCACCATAGCTCACAATAGTATATGTGTGAGCTAATAAATAAAGGTTGCAGTAAAGCAATATCAGAATCGCTCTTCTTTAGGTGAGCGACACACAAAGTAATAATAATATATTGTACAAAATATCTACACAGGACGCACGATGCTGAACACCTTGCTAAACATTATTTCCACTTTCTTAGAAATTAAGTTTTGGTAGAAATTGGTTTGCATTCCATTACTTAAATATAAAATTACTACAAAAATTTTCAAAAATTTAACTGGCAATAAATTTCGACTCATCATAAACAATCTTTTAAAAAATACCTCGCATAAAATTTTCGGATGGTTTTAATTTTTGGTTACAGCAATATTGTGGCACCGAAAAATCATCTTAATTTAAAAGATCCCGTAAGAGAACACCTCGTAAATATGGTTTTATTGGCCTGTTTTGTTAAAAACTAATTAAACTTTTTTTAAAAGCGCCTTCGTTTTTCTTTTTTAAAGTTATGACCTCCTATGTAAATTTTTCAATAACTTTTGTTGGCATTTACAACTCTATATATCCTGTTTAAAATATTGATAGTTACGAGCTCCACTTAAACTGTGAGCGATGTTAAAAAAAATCTTAATTCCAGATTTATAACATTATTGATTTACGTCTTTTAAAATTCTTATTTTAAATACCAAGTGCGTGGAGTACGATGCACCTCACAGTCCATTATTTTTAACGAAAAAGTTTCACGGACAAGTCCTTAGTAGTCAGAGCATATTATTTTAAAAGGCTTTCCGTTTTCGGTCTAGAAGCAAATCATATTACTTTTTGGCAACAGACCATTTCCCCCTAATTTGACCCCGCTGAATCCGAATATCTCTGTTGCCAACTCGAAAAATCGACAGGGACGGAGAAAATCCCCCCAAACCCCCAAAAACCTGTTTTTTTCAGCTTTATGCAATTTTCTCGAAAACTTACCTTTATATCAAAAATTGCAAAGAACAGTTTTTTGTGGAGAATAAAATTCCCTTTCCAACGATGTATTGGTCAATAAGGTTAGGAAAAGCAAGTAGCTATTCAGTGGCGTACGTAAATTGGAATTATTTAGAAAAAACATGTTTATTATAATCATAATAAGGTACTCATAAATTAATATATATTTTTGCAAATTACGGACGCCCCTGGAGAGTTTTCTATACTATGGGTCACATTTTGTGACACACTGTTTAAAAGGACATTTTATTATCGGGCCCGCCGCCGAAGCCATAAAAGACCGAAAGTAAAAAAGGTCGAAAAAAAATCGACAAAACAAAATATTAAAAATACAAATTTACCGTATCAAGTCGAATTGACCTGTCCAGTCCATGTGGACCCGCGGCCGTAATTTCGATCTTTTGTACTTTCGATCTTTTGTACTTTCGACCTTTTGTACTTTCGACCTTTTGAACTTTCGACCTTTTGTTTTTTGATCTTTTGTACTTTCGACATTTTGTAATTTCGACCATTTGTATTTTCGACCTTTTGTACTTCCGACCTTATTTTTTCGACCTTTTGTACTTTCGACCTTTTGAACTTTCGACCTTTTATCCGCCGCTCTTTATTATCCACCGAAAAGCTAATAAGACACAAAATTGATTAGTTTGGATTAATTTAATTTCTTTAAATTAAGAACACCACTGGAGCGGTAAATATAAAATAACTTCCACTTTCTTATACACTGTTTGAAAGGAAATTTCATTGGCTATGACGACGTATAGAACATATTTTTTGATAAAGAGCTTGGTTTTTAAGAAAATTGAATAAAACGTATGAAAAACATGTTTTTTTAAATGATTTGTTGAAATCACCCCCATTGACGGACGTCGCTGGAGAGTTTGCTATAAGTCAAACTCCACCGAATTTCACATTTTTAAAAAGGAAATTTCCCTGTCTACAAAAAAGTGTAGAACAAGTTTTTTCATGTTATGCTTAGTTCTTGAGAAAATTAGATAAAACCTGTAACAAAAATGGTTTATTTTCTGTTTTTTCAAAATTAATTTAATTTACGGATGCCCCTGAAGTTTTATTTATAAAACCGATTTAATCATATTATACGTCATTTTGAAGGAAATTTTACTGAGTATACCAAAATGTAATACACGGTTTTTTGTAGATATTAGTTTTTAAAAAAATAAAATAAATCTTGGAAAAAACATAGTTATTTTTTCAACTTTTTTTAATTACTTCAATTAACGGACGCCGCTTATTTTCTACAATAAAGTGTATTATACATTTTTCTCTTAGAAGCTAAGTTTTTAAGAAAATTTAAAAAAACCTCAAACTTTCAGATTTTGGGGGGTCTGGGAGGGGTTTTTTGGAGGATTTTGCAGCTATTAAAAAAAAATAATATGTTATTATTTTTTAATTATACAAATATATATTTTGAATGTACACCTGACAATTTGGGCTTTCCAGCGGTAATTTAAAATTCCGCTGCCATTTTGGCCGCCATCTTGAATATCTCAGCCCCTGTCAATATTTCGAGTTGGCAACAGGGATATTCGGATTCAGCGGGGTCAAAATAGGGGGAATTGCCCATTTGCCAAAAAGTAATATAAAATGCTTCTAGAAAGTGGATTTTCCCGGATCTTGCCTGAACTATAGAGGTAAAGGTAGCTCGGAGACGCGTTTCGGCTTCATTGTGCCTCATTCAGCCCGAGCATATCCATATATGGAAGGAAATTAAATGATGATATCTGAAAAAGAAATATGGTGTTTACTGAGAAGAGACCAACTGTCAATTGGCAGCTTTGGTCAGGGTTGCCTCCGTTTGGAGGCTACTTTTGACGTTGCGATGGAGACAGATATAATCTGCTCCCAGTAAAAATCCTGAGCCCTGGATTTTTTTAAAATTTAAAGGAACTTCACAAGGTAACAATTCTTAAGGATTTTTCCTTACCTCTTTTTTTCCAGACTAAATATATTAATTTAAGAAAGGACAAACAGTTTAAAATCGGAGCCGCACCGCGTCAACAAAACCGAACGAGCGGTTATTACCTATTAACCGATAAAAAACCGTAGGCGTTTTCCGCGGCGGATTCTGTGCGGGCCCAGCGTACAGACTGATTTACATATAAACGAAATCATTTCGTCGACTTGAGAATCACAAAACACCTTATAACTGAGACTCATTACAATAATAAATATATGTAGATTAACCGGGTTAAAAACGAGATGCAAAGAAATGACCCATTGTGGTTGCCTTAAACCAGCACACCGTGGTGTATTATGGAGGGGTAGAATTCACAACTTAATATGTTGATAAACACAGTAGATCCCACCTACTTCAATGTTTTAAAAATGAACCCATTAAAATGTATACTTGATCTCTTTATGATAGTTTAGGTTTCTGACCATTAGAACCTATCACGCGGAATTTTTTCCAAAAATTAAAACTTTAAAAACTTTTTTTTGAATGCACGCATTTCGATAAAACAAAATTTCAAATTACTTTTATTTAACACAATTTTTTTTTGAAAAACTCAATTTTTTTTAAACAAAGAGTAGTAAGTAGAGTAAAGTACTTTTAAAAAAAATAGAACTTAATAGAAAAACATTTTTTTTAACAAGCAATTTAAAAAAAAATGGTTGTTGTAGCTGTTATATAATAAGTCAATAATATCTCGAAAGCAAGAGACTTTTCATTATCCTAATTCGTTACGGTACTTTGAAGCAAAATTTATAATTTGCCAGAAACATCACGATTCGGCTACTCTCTGAGTCTCTAAAATTGTTAAAAACCACCCAATTTAAGTAATGTAGAAGTACACGTACTAAATTAAACACGACTTTATGCAAAAATGACATTATGACCGTTCACTTTTGGTGCTCTTTGATCTTTTGAACCGTTCATAAAGTTTCCTATTATACACTATACATGGGGTGACCATATTATTTCAACAACAAAAAAACACATTTTAAATTTATTAGAAAAACTAAGGTACCTGGGCCAAATATGCCCTACCCTCGAAAACACACAAATTTAGGGATATTTTCTTTAGTTAGGCAAATCATATTAATTTAATGATCTGGTCCCACTCAATTAATTTAAAGAAAGTTTTGATGATATTTTTTTATATTTAAATATAATAATGAACCGGGTCGTTAATATGCCCATAGGCTGATTTTTTGCCCATGCCCATACAAATGTCTAACATACCTAACCAAACGAATTTCATTTAACTTAAAACGTAAAAACACAAAATATATTTGTTTGACAAAAACCAGACAACTAAGTTAAACCGGACGACAAAAAAATGAAAACAACTACATATTACTACAGAAATAAAATTTAATAAAGAATTTACAAAACCAGACAACTAAGTTAAACCGGACGACAAAAAAATGAAAACAACTACATATTACTACAGAAATAAAATTTAATAAAGAATTTAAAAAAGTTAAATAAAAAAAACACCCAACTGCTAAATTTACTTGTAATAACTAGTCGCAGTTGGGTACAAAATTGATCGGTATTATACCTAGAATAATGTACAACATACTACAAATTTTAGTTTTGATGCCCAAAGTGCACTTACGAAATTATACAGTTTTGTATTTTTATGAATCAGGTTATTGGGTAATTTTGTACCCAACTGCAACTAGTAGTTACCACTAAATTTAGCAGTTGGGTGTTTTTTTTCCAACTTTTAGGTTTAATTCTGATTCAGCCTTATAAAAAGCACTATACATTTACCATGCATTTAGCTTTACTCAAAAAGTACGTGTAGATTTTTTACGGACGCGAACAGTGTTACCTTCCTTTGAGTGAAGGAGGGGGAGGAGAAAGAGAGGAGGGAACTAGTAAAATGGTGTCAAAATTATCTTTAAGTGTGTGCAGAAAGAATTTTTGAAATCGCTCTATATTTATGAAAGGTATAGCTACAACTATTACTAACAAGGATGGTCGGAAGAAGAGAGGGGAGGGAGGGGAAGGGAAAAACTAGTAAAATGATCTTTGAAAAAAAGTCTTAAAGCGTGTGCAGAAAGAATTTTTAAAATCGCTATATATTTGTGAAAGATATAGCTACAACTATTACTAATAAGGATGGTGGGAAGAAGAGAGGGAGAGGGAGGGTGAAACTAGTAAAATTATGTTGGAAAACGTCTTAAAGTGTGTGCAGAAAGAACTTTTGAAATCGCTTTATATTTGTGAAAGTTATAGCTACAACTAAGGTTTTCGGAATAGAGTAGACTACATTTGGGTCAATAATTTGTGTTATAACCCAAAACTTCGTAGGAGCTTTAGTTTCTGAGGTATTTATAAAAAATTGTTTTCAACGCTGATTATTATAGCTTCACTTGAAGTGTGCTAATAGGCTCGCTAGGAAGGTTTCAGATCTGTCATAGATCCATTAATTTTAATAAAAGTATTTGGATGTTGCTATAGACGCCCAGTGTATAAAACAGATTTTTATGCAATTGCACTGGGACAAAAATTAGCCGTTCTGAACTAGGACCTATAAAATACAAATGACCCTGCTATATTACAGGAACCTTGACTGGCGCTTGTCGATTGGGAAAACGAAGTATCTGTTCACTGTAGTGCAGTAGTTCCCATGTAGTTCCGTAATTACCAGAGGGTGAGTTTATTTTAAAGATGGGCATATTTGACCCAGGTACCTTATAGCCAATATATATGTTTCAATTTTTTTTACAGATAACAAATTTTTAAAATTGGGTTTTTAATCGACATTTTACTAAATATTAAAGATTTATTTTGTAAAATCCTTTGCGTGATTTTTATATTTTATGCTTTGAAAATTAATCACACATGTAATTATGCTAGCGGAGTGGGGTGGCGAAAAAGGCTCGGTTCGGAGTGTTTTATGTTAAAAAAATACAGTTTTTTATTCAAATTCACATAGGTACTCTTAATAAAAATGCACGTGTTTTCGTGTGAATTATATATTTCCTTGATTAAAATAAAACCCTAAAAACTAAGCAAATTGTCAAACTATCAAAAGAAATGAATATTTTATGGTGTTACTGATATTAAGGTCAAGGAAATGGTTAACTTACCTAGTCAAATAGGTCAAATATCTTATTTTTTTGCGCTTGGTACAAAAATGGCGAAAACGAGAACCTCAGTAGATTTTAGAATGTCAGTCAAACGAAGAAAAACGTGAAAATTCATGCACCTGACGGCCTGACTCAATTTCAGGTATATATTTTGTTTAATCAATTAAAAAATTTCTGTGAGTCTGTAACGTGTACATATTATTACCTTCCTATTCCACGCCACACAGCAATGACTAGACAAGGTATTATTTTCGAAGAAAAAACATTTTTTGAGATAACGCCGAAAATGTGTTATATGTGTGTATTTTGACCTATTGTAGTAATATCGTCGTGATGTCTGTCTGTGTGTGTTTATGGCTGTCCGTAACACTATAGTTCCTAAACCGCTAAACCGATTTTTATAAAATTTTTAGGTGAAAACTTGTTCGAAATTCTAGCGAGCTGGTTAGTTGTTTAGGTTTTGTTGTAATTAGCTTTGGCTATATAATCATTGAAACTAGATAATTGTTAAGAAAATCCAAAACTTATTTTTTTTATGTAAATTTATTAATAAGATATAACATTAATTATCCTAAGAATCAAAATGTCTTCGTGCCAGAAAGTTTTTTCTAGAAATAAGCCATTAGATTTTCTTGAACGAGACAAATGTATTTTATAACGAAAGATGGTTTGACTTCAGTAAATGCAATACTTTTAGGAAAAAATGATCTTCTTTTAAAGCGGATTTTGCTTTGGTGAATAGGAAAGCAGTTTTTGTTTTGAACCTATGACATTTGCTTTGATTTGGATTTTTTTTGTAGTTGATAACGCACAAACCTTTTATCCTCATTTGGTACAAATTTATTTATTACCCGTGGATACGACCTTTAGGGGGTTTCTTTTCTAAAGAAGTAGAGGGGGTGTTAAATTTAATAGTTTTTGGAATACGGCTAAACGTGTTGCCTGGCACCAAGTTGGCGGACGACACTACTAACTATCCATTTACATAACAAAATTAAACATTTATACTTTTGTCTAAAAAGAAATTTACAATTTTCTCAGAAACCACTTGTTCTTTTCTTTAGATACTGATGCCGCATGTCGTGGTTACATGCGATGGCAACGATTTATCAAGTGTTGGAGTAAATTAATTTCAGTTTCTAGTTGATACGTCAGACCACCTATCTGATGCTGAGCTACTTGATAGACCAGCTTCTGCACTCCATGCAGCCAACGTATATTTTAAAATAAAATGTAATAACAATGACTTCACTATTTTTGCATTATAATGGTACGACTATATTCTTCTGAACATTTATAGAAAACAAACCCGAAATACATGAAATCTGCTTTATTTTCAATTTAACTTTTATGATTTACTTTATCAAATACCTTGAAAAAGTCCGTGTGTATTTTACAAGCACTCTATTGGAGAAGAGAGGGCAATGATACGCAGCGGGCAAGGGAAGACATTCCTTCGCAGCAGATCTGGATGATTAATTTTGAACGATCGTTAATTTTGATGACTCGTCGTTTAGGCTCGTGTCAAAACTCGACTATGCAATGCCTGAAAATTCTAATCCGGTTACATTTGCTTGTTCAGTCAGAAAAGACAAATTGTGTTTTTAAGCGGTTTTGATATAAAACTTGTATCTGAATAGAATTAAGGTTTAAAGACTTTTAATTATATTTCTAGAAATCTCTTATTTTTGGAAATGCATAGATAAAACATTTAAAATGGCGTCTAATCGGGCAATCATACGTACAATGCGTCCTCTTTTAGTAATTTTTTGACTGTATTAACTTTCGTAATAACTTCAATTAAAATATATTGTTTTCGAAGAAAAACATTTTGAAGATAAGGTTGAAATTGTGATATTTGTTTGTTTCTTCACCTAACACCAAGGGGACGTTCATGATTGACGCCGCGCGCGTCCATTTAAATGAATTTTCCGTTCATGATTTGGTTGCTGGCTTTGGTGCTCACATGGGGAAGGCGAAAAGATGTTCACGATTAACAGACGGCGAACAACCATTCATCTACCTCGATTAGTTGGGTTGAATTTAACTTGTCGCCCATAGCGAATATAAAACATATGAGAGCAAACTCTAATCCAACTTTACTCCTTTTTTTTCTCAAACTTATTATTTTTTTAATTATATCAAAGTGTTTGGGCACGTAAAGCCTAGCCTATGCGTGCCAACTCTGATTTAAAAAACGTGACGGGACATAGATTTGCACCGGTTTTAAATGCAGCGTCACCTGGAAACCTAGTATTTCCCTTTTCAGCCCACTCATGTAATGAGGACGAAATCCCATCATCACAGGCCAAGTTTTTCACTAAACTTTAAATTGATTAATGATATGAATATTATACATCCATATTATGTCAAAACAAATACAAAAGAACCTTTTTATTGCTACAAAATTCTAGTACAATTTTTGGTCACTTCAAAGAATAACATAAATTGGGTTCATCTTTTAAATCTGTGTTATTGGCGGGAAATTCCTTTCCATTCACATCCGCCAATAAAAAACTACAAAATTGACAAATGACAGACAGAAGACGTCCGGTGAACACCCGGCGCGTCTGGGTAAAATCCATGCCGTAAATTTTAACCGGAATCATGAACGCACTCCAGTCCTGCTTAATCAATCTGAGATTTAGCAAAAGAATTCTGACACAGTACATTTCTGACAGTTTTGTCATCCCTCATACGGTCTCTTCTGTTAGTCGCAATGTGTGCATGGGTACTCTTAGTTGACAGTAACACATAAAAAATCCAGTCACTATACGGATCTCCTGTCTAGTAAATCCAATGATGGTCCTGGCTCTCTTTCTACAAGGTCTTTTAAAGAACTCTAGAAGGAAGCAAGGTAAGAACCGGTAAAAACTATGAATGCAATAGTCCCTTTGGCACAAAAACAAGACGCTAGCCCTACCAAGTTCACTTTCAATCCCTGACTTCGCATGCGCAGATCTACCAATATTATTTACCTCATGTATTAGAATAGATGTACAGGGTGATTTTCACTTGAATGATTCTAACCACATGAAAATAGAAAGTTTCAAAAACCTAACCTAATGAAACCTAATCAAATCTAACCGAACCTAACCAAAGCAAACTAAACCAATAATTTTTTTCAAAAAAAAAAAATTTCCTGACTTCCTACCCGGGATCCTATAGGATGTGAATCCGAACCGGACGGTACCGAACCGAACCTATCCAAACCTAACCATACCCAACTAAACCTAATTAGCAGTGTTGTAGTTTAGTTTGGTAAGGTTAGGTTTGGTTTAGTTTAGTTAGGTTCGGTTCGGTTCGGTTCGGTTCGGATTCACATCCTCTAGGATTACGGGTAGGAAATCAGGAAAGTTTTTTTTTTAATTATTGGTTCAGTTTGCTTTGGTTCGGTTCGGTTAGATTTGATTAGGTTTCGTTAGGTTAGGTTTTTGAAACTTTCTATTTTCATGTGGTTAGAATCATTCAAGTGAAAATCACCCTGTATTCATCTATTCTAATACATGAGGTAAATAATATTGGTAGATCTGCGCATGCGAAGTCAGGGATTGAAAGTGGATTTGGTAGGGTTGGCGTCTTGTGGCACAAAACATTCATTAGACTTACCTTGTTGGTTGGTCGTTTTTGTCACTAGAAGCCCATTTTTCTTGTAGCGGGCGCCCTAGGACACACACGTACCATTCTCTTGCATGGATTCTAAACGAATGTGCCCCACTGCAACCAGGGTTGCCAGGTTTCCTGATTTTGGCGGGATTGTCCCGATTTTAATTAATGCGTCCCGCCAAAAATCGCAACACATAAATGTCAGTTTGACAAAATTACGTTTCGTCTAATCTGTTTTCGTCTATTGTATTTTCGATAAAATTACGGTTTTACATTTTCTTCGACCATTCAACGTTTTGACAAAACTATTTTCGATCTTCTTGTGGGTCGCCTCAAGCTTGTTAGCTTCTCTTACATTGTACTTGCGCCGCAGCTTCCGCACTCCATAATGTCCCGTGGCGTTATTTATAGTATTTTTCTCAATTTTAGAGTTATTTACTGACATGCAGGGTAGTTTAATCCCGCTAATGCGTGCATTAGAAAATGGCAATAATTATAAATTTAAATCTGTATCTATCTATCTAGGTAAAGTTTGCGTGCCGAAATCGATCTAGGGTTTTATGAGGTTTTGGATAACAGTTACATGACATGATTTTAATAATCTACATCAACGGGAGGTAGGGCATCTATCATTATATCAATTAGATCTGCAAGCATGAGAAGAAATTTATATAGATATTATTACAGTTGCATATTTCTTTAAAATAATCGCCACAGACGCGAAGGGGGAGCATGTAAGAGCGTATCCATAATGGGGCAAGGGAGGCAACCTTTCTTAACAGATTTCTTAAAATCAGACAGACAGAGCCCGAAGGTATAAAGATTGGTAGCCCCACAGATTAGTTAAAGGCTGAAAAAATAATATTTTTTTAACTTGCTTTTAGTACAATGAATAGAGGAGTTTTACCCTACAAAAGGTCCGGTAGTTCTGAATTTTGGATATGTTATTAAGGTCGAAAGGGTAATTAAAAATCTGAGTTTTCGTCACCCCCACTCCTGTGCTTCCTCCGCCATCTTAAAAAAACCATCAAAAATTGGCACTTTTTATAGTTTTTTGTCTGTTACTTCGTTCCAGTACACTAAATCGCAAAAAGAGTTCGTTGTAATTTAAACCTCATCGAGTTATACACCGTTGAAAAGAGAATTTTACTGTCAATAAAGTGCATCATAGCATTTTCTTAAATTAGGCTTAGTTTTTGAAAAAATTAGATAAAACTTGTTACAAAAATATTTTAATTTGTGATTTTTTAAAATTGGTTAAATATACGGGCGCCTCTGAATTTATAACCATAACACCAATCTGACTTTCTTGTACAACATTTTAAAGTAAATTTTATTTGCTACAACAATGTATAACACATTTTGTTCTATAAACCTTGGTTTAAAAAAAAATCGAGTAAATCTTGGAAAAACCATGGATATTTTTTTATTTTTTTAAATTACTTCAATTAACGGACGCCGCTGAAGAGTTTATAAATAGTTGACCCCCATCAAGTTGTACCTTTTTCAAAAGGAAATTTCATTGTCTACAATAAAGTGTATTACACATTTTTCTCTTAGAAGCGTATTTTTTGAGAAAATTTGAGAAAACCTAAATGTGAGATTTTGGGGGGTCTGGGGGGGTTTTTGAAGAGGTGGTTAGTTTAAGGAGGTGTTTGACCCCTAAGCTCTCTTACCTTTGTGTACGTCACTAAATTTACATAAAAAATAAAAATAAATAAAAAATGTGCCGTTTAAAGCACTAAATTTAAAAAAATTATTATTTTCTAACTCCATTACAATATTAAAAAATACATTTAAAGAATGGATTTTGTAGCTGATAAAATTCTTTACAAGATATGTTCTTAGAACCTTTACCCTAGAACAAAGTATTTCGGAGCTTATGCCGTCTAAAGTAGAAAAAATCTAAAAATTTGCCCAAGCACGTGATTTTAGTCATTTTTGGAAATTACCTGGCTCCGTTACTACTGCTCGCAGAACAACCATGGTACCACCCAATTGTAGATAATTATATCCTCTAACGACATTAAAGGCAAAAAACTAAAAATACTCTGCCAATCTATGGGCACCTAAGCTCACACTAGGTACTATAGTTATATAGGTGTGAGCTAATATAACTAAAAACTGAAATATATTTTATTCAACTCCAGACTCAATTACCTTTCGGTTGATACCACACAAGCCATGTTTTGACTTAAACTTTAATTTTTCAAATCTACTCCCACCTTTTATTTAAACTAAAATGTATTTTGTTTAACTCCAGACTCAATTAGCTTTCGTTTGATATCACACACGCCATATTTCCACATAAACACTAATTTTTTAATATACCCCCACCCTTTTTAAAAAAAGTAAAATGTATTTTATTTAATTCCAGACGCAATTGCCTTTCGTTTGATATCACATACGCCATATTTTTACATAAACTCTAATTTTTGAAATATACCCCCACCCTTTTATTTGGCTTGTGTTTGGTGGATTTTGTTCATTTTTAAATGGGACCATCTCGACCCAAAACCCAGCGCAGGTACCAAATTTCAATAAAATCGGGCAAGCGGTTTTTGAGTTATGCGCGTTGGTCGTTACAGACAGACATACAGACAGACATACAGACAGACAGACAGACAGACAGACAGACAGACAGACAGACAGACAGACAGACGGCGCAACAAAAAAGTTTCAAAATCATCTGAAACGCAAAGATATTAAAAAAAATTTGAAATCGGAGCAACTTTTTTCTTCTCGAAAAAATTAGGATCACTATAGCTCACACTACTATAGTATAGTAGTAGTGTGAGCTAAAAGTGCCAATTTTTTATGGTTTTTTCAAGATGGCGGAGGGAGCACAGGGGTGGGGGTGACGAAAACTCAGATTTTTAACTACCCTCCTGAGCTTAACAACATATCCAATATTCAGAACTACCGGACCTTTTGTAGGATAACCCCCCTATTTTGGCCTCTATTCATTGAACTATTTATCAGAATCTCAAAAATAAGCGCATAGGAAAAAGGCGCACAGAAAATATCCGCACAGGAAAAAAATACACAGGGAAAAAATCGCGCCCGAAAAAACGCACTTAGAAGAAAATATTACGATAATAACACCCACATATAAAACAAAAAAGTGGTCTGTACATTTGACCAGAGCTACCTATCAGTGCGCCTAATCCAAATATCGTAGACCTTCAAAATTTCAAGTAAATTGCGAATAACTTGACTAAAATATTGTAATAAGTATAAATAATAAAGATAACAAAATGGTACATTTTTATTCAGAGCCAACAAATAAATTATTTACATTAGACTAGATAAGATAACCTAAATTACAAAAAAAAACTCAAAGACAAGACCTTGGGCAGAACTACTTTTTTAAAGCCACGTTGACACGTTTTTGATTTTCAGCGTTTTTCGCAAGTTTATTTAGAAGAAGAAGAAGTAAAAATCCAGTTTGGGAAGAAAAAAAAAAGTCGCTCGGATTTCAAATATTTTTATATATAATTGTCTGTATCTGTCTATGTCTTTGTCTGTCTGTATGTCTGTCTGTAATGACTAACGCGCATAACTCAAAAACTACTTGCCCGATTTTATTGAAATTTGGTACATATGTTGGGTTTTGGCTTTAGATGGTCCCATTCAAAGGTCAAAATGTAGCAATAAAACTTTCAAGCACATTAGTGAGAAATAGTTTGTGGGCAGTTTCTCAAAAGGAGTCAGGGTAGCTCGAGGACTTGTCATTTCGACTTCACAGGTCAGAGTAGTAGGCTTAAACGGGTGCTGGACCACTTTTGAGGAGGGAATGACCTTGACGGTTTGAAATTTTTGTGTGCAGATTAGTTTTTTTTTGACCTTGAAAAGTTATGAAGGTTAGAAATTTTTGAATGTAAAATTTTTGTTTGCAGAAGCGAATTGGTCTAGTGGTGTTTTTGAACTTCAAACAGTTGTGAAGGTCGTTATTTTTTATGTAGAGGTCAATAGTATGAGTCGTATTTTTGATCTAGATATGATATTGTAATTATTTTGTATGTAGAGGCCAATAATCTGAGTGGTTTTTTGCCCTTGATATGATATCGCATAGTTGCGAAGGCCATTTTTCTTTGTGTGGTTAGTCAAATTGTGCGAGTGATATTTTTAACCTTGAGAATGAATGGCCTTGAGCCCAAATTTATTACCCAACACACAAGTTTAAGTCAAGATCGCATATATTGTAAAAGAGTGGGGGTTAATAAAAACAAATTTTATTTAAAATTTTAAAGTGTTGTTGTTGTTATGGTGACGCTATTTGATGAGACCACTACATTTAAAGTATTTTTGCCCAAACGCATTCTTAAAACGATAAAAAGTGATTTTGTGGAAACGGTCAACAAGAAGAGTGGTGAAAAGTATACTTTAACATATTTGGGACAAGTGGCTACAAGTTTGAAAAACAGTAAAGCTTGATTTGAATTTGGAATGCTGAATATTATTAAAATTTACATCAAAGAAGTTTTATAAGATGCCATGTCAATAAAGAAGAAGGTGAAGACGAGGATGAGAAATAAGTTCGCCGCTATAGTGAAACTTTATGTGAATTTAAAAACTAGAAACATTATGCTGTAGGCAGTACTGCAAAAAAAATTACAATAGCGTGGTTGGATTTTAAAGAGTATTTAAAATTTTATTATTTAAATGGTGGTGTTAATTACTTAAAAGAAGCTTTTTACGACTTACTTTTTGAATCTGAACATGACCAAGTTTATGGTGGTGGTTGGTTGAAAAATTAACAAGTTTCAAAGTTTGAGGAAAAAATATTCATTAACTATTAAACATATACAAAAAAATACATAACAATATAGAGATTTTAGTTATTAAATTATTTCAATTGGATTTAATTGAGGAAGTGTTTAGTATTAGAACATATCGTCGATATACTGGCAATATCCACTAAATTTACATTTTAAAATATTTGCATATTCATAATGAAAAATACCATATCTTTATGTTAGTAAAACCAGCCATGATTAAACCTGGCCGACAAAATGAAATTTGAACAAATTTCAATCAATTTCAAAATTTTGTTCCGAATATCAGAATTTTCAAAATGCGATTTTTTCAAAACTTTTTTGACTTAGTGTATATTGCCAGTATACCGATGATATATTCCCTGCAATAAAATAGATAAGTTTTGTTAGTGTATTAATTCAATATTTTTGAAATTAACAAAATTAGAGGTATACTCTTAAACATTTTCTATCTTTGAATGTAAATAATAATAAACAATGTTGTAGAAATAATAGTATATAATATAAATAATTAACACAAATTTTTTGCAAACAATTTTGTTTTATTTAACTTATGACAAAAACAAAATATATATTTATAAATTATATGACCAAGATGATGTATAGATTTTTTTCAAATAGTGACTTGTATTTACTAATTCTTACAATGTCACCTAATTTAAACGTGAATTTTTTAGATGCTATTTTTATATTTTTATTTATAATGGAATTGAAGTACACGGCTTAACGTCAATAGGTCTCGTACTAATAGTTCTGTGAAATGTGTTGTTGTATTTTTTAACAAGTTCTAATTACTCTTTCCATCAAGGACACTCAAAGGATAAAGTTAAAGTGGTGGTTGGCGAGTTTATTATAAAATGAGCTGTAGCTCATCAAACAGCATTTTGTAAAACTCATTAACAACAGGCAAATAATAACTAAAACAAAATTCTTAAACAAATAGTATTCTGCAAATTCCCGAAAAATATAATAGCCTTGCCTAAGAAGTAAAAAAATTACAAATAAAGAATCCTTCCAAACAACCCAATACCCGAGAACAGTAAAAAAACCGCAGGTGTTTACAGCTGCAATTTTGTCCCAAACCATAACCCGAAACAATTACTTAAATATTTTTGTCCAAAAAGGTTGTTAATTCTTTTAAAAAAATTTCGGAGCTATTTATAAAATATGTAGAGAAAACCCGTATTTTAATTTATCATTTCCGCAGTGTTTGAGGCCATTTACCGGAAAAGACAGATTTTTTATCTTTAAATGTAAAATAATAATGAAAAATGTTGTAGAATTAATAGTATATAATACAAGTTAGAAGAAAAATACAATATATATTTATAAATTATATTAGGTTGATTAACTATGTACTAAATTACAATAAAGAAATACTCTGCCAATATATGGGCACCTAGGCTCACACTAGATACTATAGTTATAGAGTCCATGTGAGCTAATATATCTAAAAACTAAAATATATTTTATTCAACTCCAGACTTAATTACCTTTCGTTTGATACCACACAAGCCATGTTTTGTCTTAAATTCTAATTTTTAAAATCTACCCCCACCCTTTTTTTTAAAGCCTAAAATGTATTTTGTTTACATCCAGACTTAATTACCTTTCGTTTGATTAAATTTAATTTTTAAAATCTACCCCCAGCATTTTTTTTTTAACTAAAATTTATTTTGTTTAACTCCAGACTCAATTACCTTTCGTTTGGTATCACACACGCCACATTTTCACATAACCTGTAGATTTTGAAATCTACCCCCATCTTTTATTTGGTTTGTGTTCGGTGGAATTTGTTTATTCTTAAATGGGCCATGTCGATGATTAAAGAACCAACGTAGGTACCAAATTTCATTAAAATCAAATTAGCGATTTTTGAGTTACGCGTGTTGGTCGTTATAGACAGACATACAGACACACAAGCAAACAGACAGACAGACGGCGCGACAGAAAAGTTTTGAAAATCATCTGAAACGCAAAGATATATGTATAAAAATTTTAAAATCGGAACAACTTTTTTTTTGGCGAAAATTTTTTTCTACCATATAAATTCTACCAAATAAATTCCAGGTGTTTCAGTTTTTTTGAAGTTCCCATTCATAAAAAGCACCTCGTATGGGCTCGCCACCAATACTTTCTACCTGGTAGGTCGGTGGATTTGTCATATTCTTTTTAATAATATTAAATTGTTCCGCTGACCAGGATGGTGTATAGCCTTTTTCAAATAGCGACTTGTATCATCGAAGAAATAATATTATTTATTCCATGCTTGTATTTACTCATTCTTACCATGTCACCGAATTTAAACCTGAATTTTTTAGGTGCTGTTTTTATATTTTCATATTCTGTAATTGAAGTATACGGCTTAACGTCAATAGGTCTCATCCTATTAGTTCTGTGAAATGTGTTGTTGTATTTTTCTTATCTTACAAAGTATGAAAACTCTTTATAAAGATTTGTTTTTAAAGTTCTAATTACCCTTTCCACAATAGCAGCCTTCTGCACACTCGAAGTATGGTAGTGGTTGATTGAGTTTTTCTTCAATAGTGCTTAGAAAAGTTTATTAAAAAATTTTGTTCCTTAATCAGATTGTATGTTGTGGGGATAATAATTGGCTTGTTTAAAAACCTCCATCATTGCAACACATATTTCAAGCCCGGTTTTAGTTTTTATTGGTCTCACCCAGACAAATTTTGAAAAGCAATTTATGTGCATGCAAGTACTGAAAAATAATGGAATTTCCTTCGACAGGTCGCCGGTTTGGCTTTACAAGCACATTTAAAAATAATTGTCGGTATTGACGATTGTAAATGGAAAGTTACGATACATATGGAATTTTATATGAAAAGGCACCTACCTCGGACTCTCTTGCGGCTCCAGTCAACGTTTAAACGTCCAGTTTTTCACCTCAAAATTCACTTTTTCGGGAACGTGATTTTTCTAGTGTCTTGTTGTGACGGTGGTTGTTTGCGCACTCATCGCGGCGCTGCTTGTCCTCCCACGTGTGCGGTGCCGTGAAAACCCATATGCATATGTAAGAGCGCGAAAATTTAAATTATTTTAAACGCGAAAAAAAGGAAAAGAAAATGAAAATAGGAAATTCATTGCTTGCACCAACATTTTCCGGCCGCCAAAACACGTGTGTTTTTACTTAGTTAAGAAAAGGAAAGGAAAAAAAATTAAATAATATTCGCCTATTAGCGATTAAACCATACAATTTAACATTAACCCAAATATGCATTAAATTATGCATGTAAATTAAAATTAAAAGAAAAGAAAAAAATACTTAGAAAAAATTAAGAAAGAAAAAAAAAATTTTGCCTTATGCGTCGGGCATAAGGCGTAGGCAAAGGACATAGTTTCACTACTGGTCGACGATATGTTCCTGTAGCTGTTTTAACGGTCACAACACGAATATGACCGTCTGAGCCAGGGTGTACGTCGACAATTCGCCCAACAGCCCATTGCAATGGCGGTGTTTGTTCATTCTTTACCACGACTAAAGTATTTAGTTTAATATTGTTAGAAGCCTCTGTCCATTTAGAACGCTGTTGCAAGGTGTTTAGATACTCCAAGTTCCAGCGTTTCCAAAAATCGGACTGGAGCCTTTGCACCAGCTGCCAGCGGGACAGGGTGTTCATCTTGGAATCAGAAAAATCGGGTTCTGGTACGGAATTCAACGGTTCCAGGGTAAGAAAATGACCAGGGGTCAGTGGAAGAAAGTCATTCGGATCCATACTTTGGGCATACAGAGGCCGGCTGTTTAGTATGGATTCGACCTGACACAAAAAAGTAAAAAACTCTTCATAGGTTAACCGTTGCTCACCTATTACACGTTTTAAATTTGCCTTGGTGGATTTAACTCCTGCCTCGGCTAGTCCGTTTAGGTGCGGACTACCAGGACTTGAAAAATGCCAGATAATTTTTAGACTGTGACATGCTTCCTGGGAGTACTGTTTGAGTAAACGATCAGCTCCCAAGAACGCGCTACCACAATCTGAGTAAATGTCAGAAATTCTTCCTCTTCTTGCCACAAATCTCTTAAAAGCCGCAAGAAAGGTAGGGGTGGAAATATCGGAGGTAAGTTCTAGGTGAACTGCCTTTGTTGCGGAGCAGACTAAGACAAGAATATAACCTTTGGATACCTTTGCACCTCGGTACTTTCCCATTGTAATTGGAAAGGGACCACAATAATCTATGGCAACATGTGAAAATGCCTTTACTTGAGAGATGCGTTGAGCAGGCAAGTTGCCCATGATTTGTACAGAAGGTTTAGGATTTAATCGATAGCATAAAATGCAATGAGAAGTTATACTCTCGATTGCATAGCGAGGGGAAAGGATCCAAAATTGTTGTCTCAAGAGGTAATGCAACGTTTTTTGACCGGGATGACAGTACCTTTTGTGAGTGTACTCAATGACAAGTTGAGTAAGACGGTGAGAACGTGGTAAAAGTAAAGGGTGTTTTGCTGAATAAGAGAGTTCGGAAGAATGTGGTAATCGACCCCCCACTCTTAAGCAGCCTTGTGTATCTAGAAAAAGTGAAAGTTTACGAAATTGTTTAGGAAGTAGCTTTGCGTCATTCAAACGTGAAATGAGATCAGCAAAGATGGAACGTTGAACATGCCGAACGAGAACAATAAGAGAATGTTGAAGTTCTACTTCGGTAATATTTTCGTTAGGATATTTAGATTTCTTTTCGGTAAGGCGAAAAATATAGGAAATTATGCGTTGAATTTTCTCTAGGGAAGAGTAACGAGAAAGAAAAGTATCAAGCATGTGTGGTTCAACTGTGCATGTTTGAAATACTGATTTGCGTTCTTCCAGAATAACCTCGTTTTCCGGAGGGTCTGGACAGCGAAAATCATCAGGCCAGCTCTCTTTTGGTAGCCTAAGAAAACAAGGACCTTCCCAAATCAAGTCATGTTTGACAAGTTGATTAGGCATAAGACCGCGCGAAGCACAGTCGGCTGGATTTAGCGCTGATGGAGTATATTTCCAGGCCGTAGGAGAAATGGTTTCTTGAATGTGACAGATACGGTTTGCCACAAACGTTTTAAACCTGTGAGGTGAAGCCGCCAACCAGCATAGAACCACTTGGGAATCACACCATGCACAGATTTGGTTGAAGTTAAGAATATCTGAATAAGTGTTTTGAATAAAGGAAATTAGGTCGCAAAGTAAAGTGGCACCAACAAGCTCCAGTCGCGGAAGACTGACTGTTTTCAATGGTGCGACCCCAGATTTGGCCATTACAAGAAAGGTATGGATTTCTCCGGAAACTGACTCCATTCTGAAATAGACCGTAGCCGCGTAACCTATCATAGAGGCGTCTGAAAAGCCGTGAAGTTCAATGCTACGTGGTTGATCAATGGAAAGGCGTCTAGGTAAATGAATATTTGAAAGATTTGGAAGTTCGGTTCGAAATTGATTCCAAACATTTACGATATGCGGAGGAGGCTGAGAATCCCAGTCCAGCTTCTCCTTCCACAGATCTTGCATGAGATGCTTAGCAAGTAAAGAAACGGGAGAACAGAAACCTAAGGGATCAAAAATTTTCATGATTTGAGATAAGATACCTCGCTTGGTGCATGGTTTATCTTCTGGTACGACCAAGTAGGTAAACGAATCTGAGATAGGATTCCATTGGAGACCTAATATTTTTACAAAATTAGGTTCAGATTTGTCGAAACGAATGGACATCTGTGTTTCTGATTCTGAGAATGAGGAGAGAAGTTCCGGACTGTTGCTCGCCCATTTTTTAAGTTCAAACCCTCCTAGGCGCAACAGGGAGATTAACTCCGACTGAAGTTCTCTGGCAGAGGCCACAGAATCCTGCCCAGTGAGCACGTCGTCGACGTAAATGTCTTTAAGAAGCACCTTGGAAGCATTAGGATACCTTTCAGACTCAAGTTTAGCTAGTTCTTGTATAGTACGAATAGCTAAGTAAGGTGATGACTTAAGTCCATAAACAACTGTTCTTAAGGAGTAGGTTTGGACAGGATCATTCTCAGAAAATCTCCATAGAATATTTTGATAACGCGTGTGCTCAGGAATAATTAAAATCTGTCGGAACATTTTTACTATGTCAGTAACAAAGGCTACAGCATGAATTCGAAAATTAAGTAGAATTTCACGGACATAATTTTGCAGTTTAGGACCTGCGCACAACGTCTCGTTGAGTGAGACACCTCTGGGACTACGTTGAGACCCATCAAAGACCACTCTTATCTTCCCAGTGTTCCAGACACTGTGATGAGGGATAAAGTAGGAATTATCCAAGACATCTTTAGATATAGGCGTAGGAATAGGTATCATGTGACCAGTGTCTAAATAATCTTGCATAAAATCTTTGTAAGCTTGATAATTAGCTGAGTCTTTGAGAAGTCTAGCTTCCTGAAGCTTGAAACGTTTTAAAGCGATTGGATAGGTGTCACCCAACTGGGGTTCTAAGTTTATGAAAGGTAATGGAACGACGAATCTACCTGATTCGTTGCGTGAAACTGATTGTGAAAACTGTGATGAACCTTATGTGGAACCTGCTCTATCTCCCAGAAGCGCTCTAGGCAGATATCCAAGATGGTTCGATGGAAGTGTAACAGCTTATGAGTGATTGTGGATTTTGTTGCTTTGAAGTTTCAACTTTACCAATCAGCACATAGCCAAAGATGCTATTAAAAGCACTAGGTTGTCCACGCTCTCCGTGGATAACTCCCTCTTGTAAGAGATGCGGAAAAAGTTCACAACCTACTAGGACATCAATGGAACTTGGTATATGGAAGTTTTGATCAGAAAGTTTGATATTGCGAATGTGATTCCACTTGCTCGAGTCGACAGCGCAAGAAGGAATCTCTGTACAACGTTTTGGAAGTACTAAAGCCTCAAAATCAAAGGTAGGTCCCGCTTGACCTTGAGGTTTGATAAGACATTTCGTCTTACCTTTGGTATTGGAAGATGTCATTTGATTTAAGCCTTGAATAGAAGTAGAAAAGAAGCTTTTCGAAAGACCTAAACGATTTAGACATTTTTCTGAAATAAAGTTTGCCTCTGAGGCAGAATCGAGTAAGATACGAACTGGTCGGTAATGTCCCAGCTACAACGGTAGAAAGTAGAAAAGTGGAATTTTTGGAAATCATTGTCGCATGACAGTTTGTGGAATGGCTTCCTGACATAGGGGTGCTATTGGAATTGGAAAGTGGAATATTAGCGTTCTCTGGAGGATATGAATTAACACTCACAGAGGGCGCTACTGGTTGTGGAACATGGAGAAGACTATGATGTCTGGCTCCACACCTGATGCAGTTGAAGGAGGAGGGGCAATTCACGGTCTGGTGAGCAAAATGTAAGCAATTTTGACATAGATTCACCTGTCGAACATAACCCATCCTTTCCTGTGGACTTTTGTTTTGAAATTCGATACATTTCGATAATGCGTGATTCGAAGAACATAGGTAACATTTTATTTTTGGATTAAAAGTTCTGTTCTGATTATTTTGTATTTGAGGGTTGCTGCGTTGATTGCTATTTTGTAAAGTATTTTGTTGATTTCTTGAATTTGAACTTTGATTTGAAATAGTTGTATTGAAAGCAGAAGGTGAATTAAAATTATTAAAACTGTTTCTCTGAAAACTGTTCTGTTGAGAATTACGCGTAGTTTGAGGTTGTCTAGGGGTTTGATTTTGCCTACTAAAACTGGGCATTTGCACTACAGATTCGAGCGCAACGCAATGATTTTCTATAAACGTGTAAAGATCAGTGTAGGACGGAATTTCTGAATTGTTTTTCTCTCTACTATAGTAAAGTTCGAAATCAGTCCTCATCTTGACTTCAAGTTTTGAGAGCATCATGTTAAAAGTAAGAAAGTCCCATTCTTTTGTAGGAAAACCAAGCTCATTTAAGATGGCTAGATTCTCAGAAAATGTATCCAACATGGAACGTAATTCTTTCCCAGAACTGGATTTAGTTGAAAGAAAGTTAATAGCATTCAAAGCGGTAGTAGCAATAATTCGTTTATTTTGATACCTCTTTACTAAGGTTTCATACGCAATGTGATAATTGCTATCTGCGAGGGGAATGGTTTTTACTAGAGAAAGGGCTTCATTCAGAATAGAACTCCGCAATTGTCACTTAAATCAGAATTTTGATGTACCATGACTTTAAATAAGTCAAACCAGTGTTGCCAGCTTTTATAATTACCATCGAAAATTGGCAACCTTGGTTGTGGAAATGATCTTGTATTTGACCTCTGAACAATATTTTGTTAACAATATTTTGTTGGTTAGGGTTGCTCACGTAATTGACAGGTTTGGCCCTAAAAAGGTCGTAGTAAATACCCTTACATTCATAATAAAGGTTGTCAAAGTCTTTTCTAGTTTTATCCTGCCCGTCAAATGAAAGTTTAAACTCTTCGAGAGAGCCAATAATTTGGTTATGAAAATTATAGAATTGAGCATGACATTCTTCGACGTCTTCATATCAGGATTTAAACAAAAAGTGAAACGCTGTATCCGAGTTCGCTTTCAAAGCTACCTCGTGAGCTTCCGCCATTTGGTTGAAGCTCAAAAGCCTTTTGTCGCAAAGTTTTTTCTGTTTTTGCGTAGACATTTTTGTTTTTGAAAGTTAATTTGTTTTTAAAATTACCCAAAAAAATGCTTAAAATATAGCTTAAAATATAACCCGAATTTTAGCAAAAATTAAACAATTTTATTATTTTAATTTTATTAACTTATTTTCGAAAATTTTGAAATGAAATGTTTGTAAGTTTGTCTGTATGTTATTATTTGAACGTATCCTTTAAAAAAACTTTTATGTCTCACCAAGGATTGAACCCCGCACCTCTCGATTCCAAATCGCACACTCTGTGCATACGACTAGCGGTCCCGTCTGAAAGTTTCTAAGAAACGTCGGTATTCGAAGAAACAACGCGCGGGATGACCCTGGTGACGGCGACACTTGCACCTGCGCGTTAACGCGACACCTGTAAAATCGATAATTAAAGGAATGTTTCCATCTACATTCCTTTAATTATCGATTTTACCTTAAATTTTCACTTTCGGCGTATTGACGCCACTTTTACTGAAAATGTAATGAACAAAGCGATCAACTTTGATGAACTAGTAAACTATACGAAATATGTGCATTGGATATAGCTATTTTTGAACGGTAATAAACACTTCGATCAACTTTGAAGGAACATATCACCAACCGGTCGTAAATCAATATGGTCTGTTTGATTTATTACTGATTGTAGAAATAATTGAAATTGGAAATAAATTTTGAAAATATATAGAAATTTGGAATTTTTGTAGGAAATTGCTGAACCACAGGAGTCTAGGTAGTTTGGAAAACTATTAATTTGGAGAGAAGGACCATTAAATGTGCATGCAAATACTGAAAAATAATGGAATTTCCTTCGACAGGTCGCCGGTTTGGCTTTACAAGCACATTTAAAAATAATTGTCGGTATTGACGATTGTAAATGGAAAGTTACGATACATATGGAATTTTATATGAAAAGGCACCTACCTCGGACTCTCTTGCGGCTCCAGTCAACGTTTAAACGTCCAGTTTTTCACCTCAAAATTCACTTTTTCGGGAACGTGATTTTTCTAGTGTCTTGTTGTGACGGTGGTTGTTTGCGCACTCATCGCGGCGCTGCTTGTCCTCTCACGTGTGCGGTGCCGTGAAAACCCATATGCATATGTAAGAGCGCGAAAATTTAAATTATTTTAAACGCGAAAAAAAGGAAAAGGAAATGAAAATAGGAAATTTATTGCTTGCACCAAGAATTTATACATACTAATTTTCGTATGAAATTAAATGTTCATTGACGATTCGGTTACAAAATTTGAGCTCTATGTAGCAAAAGATTTCATTAGGAGGATTGACTGTGATCTGAGGGAGATGTACAATAACTATTTAAAAAATATTAAGCCAATGAGATAAAAAAGTAGCCGATCATTGTCATATAACGGGTTTCTTGCCACTGTATCTACATGTAATTTACAGTATCAAATACCAAGATTTATATCAATAATTTTCCATAATTTGAGCGGTTATGATTGCCACATGTTTATAAGAGAACTAGCATCACATTTTATAGTCAAAATTAAAGAAAAGTACACATCTTCTACAAATCAATTTATATACACGATTTCACAGATACAACTGGAAAAACTATAAAAGCATATTTACAACTAATATTTTTAGATAGTTGTAAACTTTTGGCTGCTTTCTTAGATGAGCTTAGAAAAGGAATAGATACGTTTCAAGAGACACAAAAACATTTTAATGGGATGCAATAATTTAACTTAATGAGATAAAAAGGGACATTTCGATACAGCTATGTCACTAGTCTTAGTAAATTGGATAATAACCATCTCCTAACAAAAAAAATCAATTTTATGATCAACTGAAGAAGTCGAGTATGATCGGACTAAAAAGTTTGAGGGTTGTTTAATTGTAAAACTTTAGGTGATTACTCCGATCTTTATAAAAACTGATGTAGTTCTCCTCTGTGTGAATCTGGCTCTAAAATTACATTGTACATAATAGAACCCTTGAGCAGGCTATAGAAAATGTCTTAGTAGTTAAGCAAACACATAGAATATTAGAATATCAGCAATCACCTTGGCTCAAAAAATATATAGACACAAATACAGAATTACGCAATAAAAGCAGCAGCTGTTTTTAGAAAGATTTATACAAATTATTCAACAGTCCAGTATTTGGGAAAACAATAAAAATTGTCGAGAAATAAACGATATAAAGCTTGTAACTAGTTAGGAAAATTAGTTAATAAAAAAGGGGGCATGATCATTAATTGACTGACCTAATTACAAAAACTGTATAATATTTACAGAGGATCTTGTTGCCATTCAAATGCAAAAAAATTAAAAATACACTATGACACCAATATGTTTAGATTTATGCATTTTAGACATTTTAAAAACATGTCATGTCATGTATGACATTTTTTATGATTTTATTCAAAAAGAATATGGTGATAATGCTACAATGGTGTACTTAGATACAGATTCCCAAATACTAATGATGATTTTTGTAAATTCATATCAGAAAACCCCAAACGAATTTGACATTTCTAACTTTCACTTAAATAATCCATACAATATAAAAAAAAATTCTATCTATTTTAGGTAGAATGAAAGATGAATTTAAGGGGGATCCAATTAAGACTTTTGTTGAAACTGGTGCCAAGGCTTATTACGTGAGTTCTACTTCTAAAGAACTCAAAAAATCAAAGGGCATAAAGAAATATGTAAGAGACAAACAGTTATCCGTTAAAGATTATTTAAAGATTGTGTGCTGTTTAGGAAAATGAAAAATTTTAACACAAACATGCATCGATATATAATGAAACCATCAATAACGTGGCTCTATCGTTATCAAGAAGATAAAAGATACATAATATCAGGTACAATATATATACTACCTTGGGGGTGTTGTAATATCAAACACTATGATTTTTTAAGTGAAGATAGATATAACTAACCAAATAGATTTAAGTAAGTAGTGTTTAGTTATTATGTTAGAATTATAATGTCATACATAATTTTAGCTAAAAGTTTTGATTGATTTTTTTAATGTAACATATTTTAAAATCATGTAAATAAATACAATTATTTTTGTCTTTCCTATTATTATTTCTCATTTACTATATAAGTTAAAAAAATTAGGAAGTACTTCGTTTTTCAAATAAATTTCTTGTTTGGTTTAAAGAACACCAATCCAATATCTTACAAACTAGTTGACAAGCTTATATAATAAGAAAATAAATGATGGAATAAGCGTGGCACAATGTTTTTCTAAAAATAAAAAAAGACCAACAATTTTAGCTTATTTTCAATACAATTTTATTATTCATAATTAAATTATAACTAGCATACAATAGATCATTTACATTTGACAAAGAAGAAAACAATTATTTTATACTTATTCTAACCCTTGGTGACAGTACCATGGAGGTTATATAGTGTCCAGAAAGTTACCTGAAAGTTAAAGGAGGCATTCCATCGAATTACTGTGGACACTGCGCACATCGTATTATTTGGGCATTCTAATCGGAATTTGAGATCACAGGTTTCGGGAAAAATCACATTAAAACTTTTGATTGTTTTGTTTATCTGTAAAATTTCATAATTTTCTTTGACGTTCATGAAAATAAACAGCTGTTCTGCTGGCGAATGGCGGCGTTGCCGCATCACAAATGATTTCAGTAACAGGAAGAAAACATTTAGATGAACATTCCATTCGCTTATGTTTATTTTGGAGGATATTGGCCCACTTTGATATCTTTATTAATTTGATAAGGAGAAGATAAAATAAATACGAATTATGCACTTTTGTAAATGGGAGATAAACGAGGAATTAAAACCAGGACTAAAAGAATAAACAAAATCGTATTTTTATATTATATAAATTTATATATAATCATAGTTAAATAAAGTTAATAACTAACTCAGTCGGATTGAAGGGTTGTGTAAGGCTAGCTAGTGGGGAGCAAACTTAACATCTGAACACTCTTAGGCCGGGTTTGAGCAGTAGTTCAATGTGTATTTTAGGTTCAAGTTCAGAAACAACTTTATTAATGTAGAAATGTTTTACAAAAATGGCGTCAAACTATATGAATCTTAGAGAAAACATATATAAAGAGCAAAGGAAACTTTTGACTAAAACTCTAACTAAAATACAACTAAATTCTACACTTAGTATAGCTTTACTCATATGGGAATTGGTTGAGTGTTCGAATATTCCTGGGTTTGCTGCATGCTCTGATCTCCAGTAATTGAATTTACAGTTGATGGTTTCAATGCTAAGCTTCTTATAGTCCGGCTGGTTATTTTCCTCCTACTTGCTATGCTGGCGGGGCTCCGGTAGGCAAATGTTCGGTCTATGCATGGAGGGTGTCTCGATGTCCTTGTTATAAAAATTTCAACCGTGGAAATAGATCCGACAACACCTCAATGTGCGTTTTACGTATTTTCGAAATCCCCTTGGTCGGTGCTGCCCCCTATAGACCGGTACGGCAGTATTAATGTATTTCCTCATTGGTTAGTTTGAAAACCGCGGGTTTTTTTTCTCCAGTCTCGCAAACCGGAGTTAGTGATTTTTCGGCGAGAGCATTTTTTTATAAATGCGTTTGCATTCTTATTTGAATTTAACCGGGAAAATTTGGTTGGTACTGTGTACTGTCCCCACCAGATCTACGAACGGTTTCCGGCAACTTCATTTTTTTTGTGTTCTCGACAAAGTGCCTTGTCTCTTTCCTAAAGAATTTTGGCTGGGCTGGTGGCCGTCTATTGGTGTCGCCATTGTGTTTGTGGTTATGGCACTGCAGTAGTTGCAGATTATACCAAAGACGGTATAACTGTGAGCCGTCGTTGTTTAGGCAAATCTTAAGTGACGCTCACACCCTTTGAGAGGGATTAAAAGGCGACCTACGCCATTCCTACGGAAAGAGCAGCGGTAAGTTCGATTTTATTTTTTTTATTTTTTTTATTATTTGTGGATTCTTCAAGATAATATTTGCCTCACAAATTGTCATTATTTTTCGTGTGAAATGTACTTTTTCGACAAAAGACGTGGGAAATTTTTGGAGTTTTTTATATTTTTTTTTAACCACGTTTTGGATAAAAACTATATATTGTTTTCTCCATTGGTTACAGCACCGTCCATTCCATCGACGGGACAGTTGTGCTGGTGGAACGAGGTTCTGTTCCATCGACGAGCCAGTTGTAACCCTGGGAAAGGTACGTTAGGATTATTTTAGTTCATCTGTTTAAATCTACTTTATTTTATTGAGTCGACATGGGGTTCTTTAAGTTACTCGGTGTAGGGGAACTTCGTGCAAAATAGACGAATTCCAGGAAACTGAAACATTTCACTTTCCACAAGGTTTTACGCTCGGGCAAAGTCCAGAACATTTTGACCACCATGTGCTGCCCTAACACCATGTGCTAAGCAAGCACGAGGGGAGGCGCGGCAGATCGAGACCCGGAGCAGCAAGACTGTCTGGAAACAACACCAGGTTTACAAAACATTACTTCAACAACTATTAGATAACAACAGGACCAAGGTAGGAGCAAGGATATTTTAGATATAATTTATTTTTCTCTAATTTTCCATATAATTTTTTTTATTAAGTACAACTTTTGAAATTCTTGTAAACGCAAGATAAGGTATGACGTCATAGCCCTAGTTTTGCGGCATATTTACTAAATCGACTTGTTTTCCTTCATTTCATTTACAACAATTTCTAATTTGGAGCGCCTTGCTATTTTGGCCCTGACTAGTTTGATATTTTTTTTTCTCAGGTTTTCACAATCAAAATATACAAGATGAACTAAATCTTTGTGTTAGTTGTACAATCCTATGAACCAACTTTGCAGAGACAAAAGAGAGATGAGGTTGTGTTTTTTAGCGGTTTCTTTCCATTGTTTTACCTCATGGGGTAGATCTCGGATTGGATTGCTGTCTGTCTCATTCTACCCAACGTAGAATGATGACAGCAGATATTTGGTCCAGATCTCCCCTATGACGGAATAATTTTGGAAGTATATTTTTTTTTACAATCATTTATATAACTGAGTCTCACACTACTGACTCAGATGTAGGTACACTATGACCTGTTAAAGGAGTCCATCTACCTGTAACGTGCCTCTAGTTTTGTCATCTTAATTCAATCTTTTACAATTTTATTTTGTCGATGAGTCAATTTTTTTTTGGGTTTTTTTAATTACACAAAGCCTCGGAGGTAGGTAGAGTTTCATTGTTTGGCTACAACGGTTGAGTCGAACTGTATTTTAATTAAGATCTTCTTTGTAAAACATTGATATTAAAACACTGTGGCGCTTAAAATTTTCTTATTTCTGAACCCCCCCTTCTCCACTGTATAAAAGTTACCGGGCATATCAATGTTTTACCTAGCTGGAAAATACAGTTCTGCTTCCAGATATTTGTTTAATTACTCAGTAATTTGATTTTAGTGTCACAAATTTGCACAGCGTTATTATTTTATTTACAGTGTCACAAAATGGCGGCAACGTATTTACTTTGCCACAAATGCCACCCAACGCATTTTAAATTGGCCACAATTGGCGCCCTGGGGGCAATTCTTTACATTTCAAAAAATCTGGCGAAATTTGAAAAAATGTAACATAATCTGGCGCTAAAGATTTCTCGTTTAAAATGCAATTTTTAAACTTAAAAACTTACCTAAAAGGCCATTTCCCACTTTCTGATAGATGTAGCTTCACGATATAATATTTGTTTTTAATTAAAAACCCGTAATTTGTTGAAAATTTTTAATATAAAAATTGTAAATAAATTCAAAGCAGATAACCATTAACCACACAAACTGAAATGTCAGATTTCGTCACATTTCGTCACATTTCTTTCAAATTTATTAGTCCTATTCGTTTTCTTTATGAGGTCAGCTAAGTTTACTTTCTTTCTTTGTTTTTCACGGTAAAATTAACAAAGAGGGACTAACTGCATGTCGTGGAAGGGTCGCTACAAAATTAGCTCTACGCTGTTGCCACCGTTATATTTGAACGGATTTCTAAGGGAATGTCAAATTATTTCTTTAAAATCTGCCAGAAAAATCTGACTAAGTGCGATACTGGTAAAATTATTGAAGTGGTGATTATTTTTTTACTTTTGTTATCAAAGCTAGGCACGTATATAGTTTTTTATTCTGGGGGGTACTCCCATATAGAAACTGCTGTTATTCAGTGACGGCCCATGAGGTTTTGGATAGGGTAATCAGAAATACTTGCTACAGTCGCCGCCGGCGGAAGATTACAGGGGTGCTACGAACAATTTTCGTCTAAAAGACGTTACTGTTGAGTTTATAAGGATAAAAATAAATATTAAAATAAAAATAAATGTAAATTATATGGGAAACTGTGTGTGCGAATGAAGAAGAATTACAAAATGTTGAAAGTCCAGAATGTCGAAAGCTTGGGTTATTAGATATAATAATAGAAACTAACTTGGCCAGATCAGGTGCCTTTTTTTTCTAATATACTTTAAAACCTAACCTGACATGGTTAGGTAAGTACCTATATTTATATACAAGAAGAAACTTACTTGTCTCTTTCACTTAATTTGTGAACGGATCCCTTTCACAAACAAACCTTCTTTTGCTGTCTGTCTGTATGTCTGTCTGTAACGACCAACGCGCATAACTCAAAAACCACTAGGCCGATTTTAATGAAATTTGGTACCTAGGCTGGATCTTGGGTCGAGATGGTCCCATTTAAAAATGAAGAAAATCCACTGAGCACAAGCCAAATAAAAGGGTGGGGGAAGATTTCAAAAATTACAGTTTATGTGAAAATATGGCGTGTGTGATATCAAACGAAAGGTAATTGAGTACGGAGTTAAACAAAATACATTTTAGTTTTTTTTCTTCAAAAAGGGTGGGGGTAGATTTCAAAAATTAGAGTTTACGTGAAAATATGGCGTGTGTGATATCAAACGAAAGGTAATTAAGTCTGGAGTTAAACAAAATATATTTTAGTTTTTGTTTTTTTAAGGGTGGGGGTAGATTTCAAAAATTTGAGTTTAAGTCAAAACATGGCTTGTGTGGTATCAAACAAAAGGTAATTTAGTCTGGAGTTAAATAAAATATATTTCAGTTTTTAGTTTTATTAGCTCGCACGTACACTATAACTATAGTACCTAGTGTGAGCTTATGGGCCCATATATTGGCAGAGTATTTTTTTTCTGCGTTCAGGTCATAGCTTGGTCATGGCCAATGGAGAGCAAACATTTATGTTTGAGCCTTGAGAAGTTTTGCCTGCTCCGGATTGAATACAGAGAAAATACTCTGCCAATATATGGGCCCCTAAGCTCACACTAGGTACTATAGTTATAGTGTACGTGTGAGCTAATATAACTAAAAACTGAAATATATTTTATTCAACTCCAGACTAAATTACCTTTTGTTTGATACCACACAAGCCAAGTTTTGACTTAAACTCAAATTTTTGAAATCTACCCCCACCCTTAGAAAAAAACAAAAACTAAAATGTGTTTGTTAAAGTCCGGACTCAATTACCTTTCGTTTGATGTCACACACGCAATATTTTCACCTAAACTCTAATTTTTGAAATCTACCCCCACCCTTTTATTTGGTTCGTGTTCGGTAGATTTTGTTCATTTTTAAGTGGGACCATCTCGACCCAAAACCCAGCCTAGGTACCAAATTTCATTAAAATCGGCCAAGCGGTTTTTGAGTTATGCGCGTTGGTCGTTACAGACAGACATACAGACACACAGACAGACAGACAGACAGACAGACAGACAGACATACAGACAGACAGACAGACAGACAGACAGACAGACGGCGCAACAAAAAAGTTTCAAAATCATCTGAAACGCAAAGATATATAAAAATTTTTGAAATCGGAGCAACTTTTTTTTCTCGAAAAAATTAGGATCACCATAGCTCACACTACTATAGTATAGTATATGTGTGAGCTAATAAATTTGAAGCCCAACTAGATATAATACCACAAAAGAAATGTTTAACTGAGTTTTTTAAGTTTTTTGATTTTTTTTAGTTCATTTGTAAAGTTCAGTAATTTTTTTAAGTAATGTCATTTTGAGGCCGTAAAATTGGTCAGTGAATTTAAGAGAGACTTTCAACTAGATATAAATGCTAGGCGGTGGTAATTGGTAAAAATATTTCAAAATTTTACTTTTTTTAAATAATTTAATCTTTCTTAAAAAGATTATTTTAGCTCACACATATACTATACTATAGTAGTGTGAGCTATTATGGTGATCCAAATTTTTTCGAGAAAAAAAAAGTTGCTCCGATTTCAAAATTTTTTATATATCTTTGCGTTTCAAATGATTCTGAAACTTTTGTGTTGCGCCGTCTGTCTGTCTGTCTGTCTGTATGTCTGTCTGTCTGTCTGTCTGTCTGTAACGACCAACGCGCATAACTCAAAAACCGCTTGGCCGATTTTAATGAAATTTGGTACCTAGGCTGGGTTTTGGGCCGAGATGGTCCCATTTAAAAATGAACAACATCCACCAAACACAAACCAAATAAAAGGGAGGGGGTAGATTTCAAAAATTAGAGTTTATGGGGAAATATGGCGTGTGTGATATCAAACGAAAGGTAATTGAGTCTGGAGTTAAACAAAATACATTTTAATTTATTTAAAAAAAAGGGTGGGGGTATATTTCAAATATTGGAGTTTAAGTGAAAATATGGCTTGTGTGGTATCAAACGAAAGGTAATTGAGTCTGGAGTTAAAAAAAATACATTTTAGTTTTTAAAAAAAGGGTGGGGGTAGATTTGAAAAATTAGAGTTTAAGTCAAAACATGGCTTGTGTGGTATTAAACGAAAGGTAATTGAGTCTGGAGTTCAATAAAATATACTTTAGTTTTTAGTTATATTAGCTCACACGTACACTATAACTATAGTACCTAGTGTGAGCTTAGGGGCCCATATATTGGCAGAGTATTTTTATATATCTTTGCGTTTCAGATGATTTTGAAACTTTTTTGTCGCGCCGTCTGTCTGTCTGTCTGTCTGTATGTCTGTCTGTCTGTCTGTAACGACCAACGCGCATAACTCAAAAACCGCTAGGCCGATTTTAATGAAATTTGGTACCTAGATTGGGTCTTAGGTCGAGATGGTTCCATTTGAAAATGAACAAAATCCACCGAACACAAGCCAAGTAAAAGAGTGGGGGAAGATTTCAAAAATTAGAGTTTATGTGAAAATATGGCGTGTATGATATCAAACGAAAGGTAATTGAGTATGGAGTTAAACAAAATATATTTTAGTTTTTTTTTTCAAAAAGGGTGGGGGTAGATTTCAAAAATTAGAGTTTACGTGAAAATATGGCGTGTGTGGTATCAAACGAAAGGTAATTAAGTCGGGAGTTAATCAAAATACATTTTAGTTTATGTTTTTTGTAGATTTCAAAAATTTGAGTTTAAGTCAAAACATGGGTTGTGTGGTATCAAACAAAAGGTAATTTAGTCTGGAGTTGAATAAGATATATTTCAGGTTTTAGTTTTATTAGCTCGCACGTACACTATAACTATAGTACCTAGTGTGAGCTTAGGGGCCCATATATTGGCAGAGTATTTTTTTCTGTAAACATAACTTCTCGAATTCTTGTTTTGGTCAAAACGGTTTGTATAGTGGTCGTAGTTTTAAAGGGTGACCAGACAGGTTATATTTTTTTAGGGGACCAAACGGGAACTTCTTGAGTTACAAAAGGGGAACTTTTTTTTGTCTTAGTTGATCAGGCAGGAATAAATAAATCTTTTACTTCCAAATCATAATTTTGAATAACAAGATTTATTGGTTAGGTGTTTGGGTCTTATAATGAAAAACGTTTTGTTTTTGAGGATACTGGTGTAATATGAATTATTTTATTACATGCTAAAATTTGTTTGACGGCAGCTAGACTAGTCTTCAGATTTTTTTTTTGATAGTCTACATTTCAGGACAGTGGCGTGTACTTACATCTGCGCCCATTGTAAAGCAACTTACAACTTACTTGCTTAGCTTTTTCACTTCATCTTCGTTTTGCTGCTTCTGAAATTAAAGCGTTGTGTTGGATAAAGGTGGATGGTGTTAGACTAAGAAAGTACCTATTTAGGGATGAAGATTTGGAAGTTGTGGACAATTGGGAAATATTTTTTTTATTTCATTTCTTTTTAATTTTAAAATAATTTCATACTGGTGACCTCAAATAATGAAGCAAATTTTTAAATTACAATACATAAATACATAAAAAAAAATAAAGTGTTCAGGCTAAACAATAAATTTAAGATCATTGATTTAAAAAAAAAAGATTTCAACCTAAGAATAAATTTAAAAACAATAGGTTTTCTTTGATGCGACTAAACAATGATGAGGGCATATATTTTTTTTGTTATGCATAATATAATAGTAGTACCTTTTGTATTGCAATAATTAGGGGTTTTCCTCCCGCGAGCTGGGTGGAAATGGAAGGAATGTTTGGTTCGGAGTGTAGAAATCGAGGAACGAGGACTTTCTGCTAATCTTTTTAGGATTTCGCAACTCCGGTTTTCGCTAAATTAAAATACATCCAAATTTGGCCTACAGGCTAAATCTCACATCTTCCAGGACCTTACAGATTCGCGGAGAAAGACAAATTTTGTGATCTATTTAATTATGATAGGAATTAAAATAGTAACATGCACATGAGGGAACTAGATATATTTAGGTTAAAAATTAGTAAGAACACTGATCTGAACAATTTTCCATAATAGTGTCCTATCTTCACAGGGTGCTTCAAAATATCTTCACCTTTCTTTGAAATAAGATATTGTTTCACCTGTGGGTGTTTAACCGTTTGAAAAATATATAGGGGAATAGGGGAAATGTCTAATAAAAAGTTTTTTTGGTTTTAGGCCGAGTTTTGTTGATACAACAAAAGTTTCTTTGGGGCCGGGAAGTTATTATGCTTTTTTAAAATTAATGTAATACTTTTGGCTTCTTGATTTTTGTTGTCTGGTTTTTACGCAGGATTATTCCCAACTGTTTCATTTCAAAATATCATTTGTAGGTGATAGGGTCTCATTAGCCCTTGGACATTTGGTAATTTTTGCTTTGAGTAATAGTTGTAGCAAGAGCCCAACTTAATTTTATATCTCGTGAACACCAGGAATAAGGATCTGAGAATGCATTAAGCAGTAAAAAAAATTTTTTTGATTAGATGTTGTGTGTAAAGACACTTGAGTAGGCAGATTTAGTTTTACAACGTTCTTATAGGTGAACCTTAAAATTGTTTTCATATTTGTTTTTTTGAAAGTGCACACAAGATAATTCTTTACGGGGTTGAGTACAAAGTTTGAAACTTAGGTTCTTCACATTATAGTGGTACAGTAAATAAGTACTAACGTTGCTTATTTCCTTAAGTAATAATTTTAAACAAATATACTAACATCGTTTGTTTTTTTCAAACATAAATATTTTTTTTTCTTTTCCTAAACTGATTGGTTCTTTTGCGATTACGATTTTTTATACCTTATGATTTTTAAGTAAATTTAATTTCCAACAATTCTTTCTTCCGGATAATAAATTAATTTTTTTTAGCTCATTCACATTCACACAGTTTTGGGAGAGGAAAGGGAACAGTTTTTAAAGGGAAAGAACTGAGACTGTTGCATAACATAACACTATTAAGATATTTCTAATTTTATTTTAATTTTTTTAAAACCGTTAATAGGAGCTGCAACCCCACTTAAACATTTTTAATTTTTTTTTGAAAATATTTTTTAAATATTTTTTTTTAATATTTTTTTTGAAGGAAGAAAACTTGATTTTCTTGTTGCAAAATTTTTTTTTTTCGGTGCATAGTAGTACCTTGCCCTACAATGGTTTTACCAGTTTATTTAAATATTTTTTTTTCTGAATTAAAATATAATTTTATTTCGAACCCTCGCGTTTTAACAACCTATAATCATTTGTTTTAATTTTTTTTTCTCCCTACTCCAAACCAGGGTAGAGTAATATTTTGAAAATTTTAACGAGCCACTAATTATTTTTTTTATTATTGGGCTATGTAGCCGACCCCAAAAAAAATTTTTTTGGACGCCTTCCGGTACGATCCTAGGGTCTTCTTGATCATGGTTTGCATCAATTTAGTTAAACTTTTGGGAATTTCATTTTAACGATTATTAGAGAGTTGCAGTCCTACCTAGACGTTATTTGTATAAATTTTTTTTAATACCATCGGTAAATTTTTTTAAATTTTTTTAAATTACACACAACATCCTTACTAGTCTAATTCGACGCAATTTAGCGAGCGGATTTTTTTTTAATTGAGCATATTTTACGATTTCTATAACATGAACATCTGTTCCGATGTTTTTGCGTTCACTTATATATTAAGGGATGATGTTGCCTTGGTTGCATGGTTCGTGTAACCTCAGGATAGGTAAGCAGGTTAAAGTGGGTTTTGATTTATTCTTTCGAGAAAAATCATTATATACGGCGATTTGGGTTTTTTTTAAGGAGTTTATTAGTGGAGCCGTTCTGCAATAGCAGGAGTATACCCTAGCGTTAACTGTGTACAACAGCTTTGGGATTTTTTGTTATAGGTAGTCTGTTGTACGTTCCATTTAGGGATAAATTTACCTATTCGGTTGCTGAGGTAAACAAACATAACTTAGCCTTAATTTTAATCCAGTTCAGCTAGGATAAGCGCAATTATTTTTTTTTTGTTTTACTCACGCAGGAGCGGAACATCAGACCTAAACACTGCCAAAACTCTTGTCTCTCTTTTATTTTTTATTTTATTTTTTTATGGCTACTTGTTAATTCTAATTTAGGATTTAAGTAGTTATTTTCTCTCTGCAAGGTTGGACGTCATAGTTGGTTGTACAAATACTTAAAATAAATTATGATTACATTTTTAAATGCAAATAAATTTTATTTTTTTACTGCTCCGGTGTTTTTCGGTTTTGTTCGCGTCTGCCCGTATTTAAGTTTTATATTTTCTACATTTGTGAGAAAATTTATAGTGATTTTCACTAGTGAATTTAAAGTGAACTTTGTGTTTGTTATTGCGTGGTTTTGTTGTTATAATTGGGAGGTATAATTAGGAGTTTTGAAGTTTAAAGTTTCAATATAAAAGGCACCATGGCTATTTCTTTGAGTCGGTTGTCTGACATAAGGTACTTAGTCAAGGACGAAGTAATCTATGAGTTAACATGGAGAGGCATAGCTATTGGATCGGTAGAAGAGATGAAACAACAGCTTATGCTGATCAAACAAGGAGAAAAGACTGATACAAGTATGAGATACCCTCCGTATCCCTTTAAATTTGGCCAAGATGCTTTTAGCTGCATGAAGAAGCTAGATAGTCTGGTACCGCTGGTAGAGAAGTTCTCTGGTATAAGTAAAGTGGGAGAGTTTAGAAAAATCGCTGTAAGGTTGGAACATGTGTTAGCCAGGATAAATAACATGAATCCGTCTAACTTTGAAGAAAGTCAAACCAAAGGCATACTGGTTGCGGAAACCTTGAGATTGATTGGGAGGTTGCAGAGCCAAGCAACAGATTTATTAAGAGTTGGTGTGACCTCAGATGATGACGAAGCATCTGAAACCCAATCAACGAGTCGAAGCTCAGACCACTCAACAAATACTGGCAACACACCAAACCAGTCTCATTTCCCGCAACCACAGCACTCGAGCACACAGAGAACAGCTCAACAGCCCACAAACCAACCGTCGGTCATTGCTCCAGTGCAAATGCAATTACTAACGAACCCAACTCAAGCATCAGTAGAAGCACCACTCCCTATGCCGATTCAGAATGACGGTGCATCAGCTTTTCATTATCAACAACCGTCTACCGTTCCTTTGAGTTTAGCTGCCCTCCAAAGTAGCATTGCACCAATTGCTCAGTCACGACCATTTTCATGTTCGTCGCCAGTACCAATGTCAAGTGATCCTGGTACTTCATATCATGTTGCACCTGTACCTCCGCATAAGTGGAACTTAAAGTTTACAGGCGAGAGGGGTACAATCTCCGTCACCGAATTTTTCGAGAGAGTGGACGAGTTGAGTCAGGCGAGAGGAGTTAGTAAAAAGGTTCTACTGAACTCAGGCATTGATCTTTTTGAAAACTCAGCCTATACTTTTTATAAAGATGTTCGAAGAGAAGTCCATACATGGGAACAGCTGGAACAGAGGTTCATGGCAGAATATCTTCCTTCTTCATATGGCGAGAAGCTGTTGAAGGAAATCCAAAAACGTAAACAAGGCCCTGGAGAGTCTATAGGGACCTATATTGCTGTCATGAACACATACTTCCAAAGACTTGGCTGTCCTGTTTCTGAAGAGGCAACATTAGTTATCGTCTTCAGAAATATAGCAGACATCTATAAGAATGGGTTGATTGCTACTGAGGTCAATAGCCTATCACATCTAAAAGATTTGTGTCGTAGAATAGACCAGAGATATGGGTTAGAGGAGGAGAATTTTACTCCTAGGAAAAACCAATCAATCGAACCTGACTTGGCCTACGTTGACGTAGAGAGCGACAGTGACGATTTTCCATCAGGAGTTGATGCAATTCAAATATCAAATACCGGGACATCGAGCCAACAGAATTTAAATCATCCTGTTAATAGATTTGACAGAAATAGGCAGCAGCCAACAAGCAGTTCCTCTGCTAGAGCTGATAGAGAGAGAGACAACAACCAGCTAGTGGTCAGTCTAGCGTAAATGACAGAGCTGGACAACCACCACAAGGTGCTAGACCTGGTAGAGCGAATAAGGACGTTGTTTGCTACAGATGCAATCAAACAGGGCACATGGCGATCGGGTGCGCACTACCTACAGGTAAGCAGTGTTATTCGTGTGGACAAGCAGGGGTAACAGTAAGAGAATTTCGAAATTGTAATCGTCAGGGAAACGGACCCAGGCGCTCGTAGGCGGTTGACCTTCGAGTCAGCCTGAACAAGCATCGACCGATAGGCTAACGAACGTCTTAGATTATGTGATAAGTCATGCTCGTAAAGATGAAAGGCCTTATTTAGAAGTGGATGTGCTCGGAAATAAGTTATTAGGTTTATTGGATTCCGGGGCTTCACGTACCTTTTTAGGGAATCATGGTTGGTCAATCATCGAGAGGTTTGGTTTTTCACTTGATACGACAAAGAAGACGAGTTGTATTGTGGCAAATGGTCAAAGCACGAGTAGTATTGGGACAGTGCAGCTTCCTATGCGAGTTCAAGATAAATTTAGGTTAATAGAGGTCGTCGTCGTTCCTGAGTTGCCGCACACTTTGATTTTGGGATTAGATTTTTGGATTTCGATGGGTATAGTACCGAACTTAAGTACTAATGAGTGGCACTTTGCCGATAATAAAGATGTGATTTGTTCTTTAGAAACAGCAGACTAACAAACAACTCTAACACCTTATGAATCAGAAGGACTAGAGGAATTGGTCGATAAATATAAAATTATTATAAGTGACTCACTAGGATGTACAGACAGAGTAGAACATAAGATTACAACAGATGTAGCACCAATAAGACAGCGTTCATATAAGGTCTCACCGGTCATTCAAAAACTTATTGATGACGAGATCGACGAAATGCTGAAAATGGATGTAATAGAACGTAGTAGTAGTTCATGGGCTTCACCAGTGGTAATGGTACAAAAGAAAAACACAAAGAAATATCGTTTCTGTGTAGACTACCGCAAATTGAACTCAGTGACGGCGCGTGATAGTTATCCTTTACCACTCGTATCCGAGACTCTTGACAAGTTGAAAGATGCTAAATACTTGTCAACTTTAGATATCAAAAGCGCTTATTGGCAAGTACCAATGGAAGAATCATCGAGGCCACTAACAGCATTCATCTGTCGACGAGGTCTCTTCCAATTTAAGCGTTTACCTTTTGGTCTTCATAATGCACCTGCAACTTGGCAGAGACTCATAGATAGCATCATAGGAAACGATTTAGACCCCTACGTGTACGTATATCTCGATGACCTCGTAATTGTCACACAGAGTTTTTCTGAACATCTTAGAATTCTTGAGGAAGTCCTACGAAGATTGCAGAATGCAAAGAAAACGGTAAGTTGGGAGAAATGCCAACTGTGTAGGCCAGAAATGACTTATTTAGGATTCGTAGTGGACCGTCGAGGCATCCGAGTTGACCCTAATAAAATTAGAGCCATGTTAGAGCTCCAGAGGCCAAGAACTGTCAGAGAAGTTCGTAGAGTTGTAGGTACAATTTCCTGGTATAGACGTTTCATAGAGAATTTTTCAGCGATAATAGCTCCAATTACAGCTCTAACTAAGAAAAATCAAAAGTTCGATTGGACTCCAGACTGCGAAAAAGCGTTTATTAAGATTAAGGAACTTTTAGTGACTGCACCGATTCTTACATGTCCAGATTATACCAAAGAATTTGTCATTCAAACAGACGCATCAGGATATGGAATAGGAGCATGTTTAACGCAACCTTATCCTGAAGGAGACAAAGTCATATGCTATTTGAGTCGATCTTTGACTAAGCAAGTACGTGTTTACACGACCACCGAGCGAGAATGTTTGGCATTGGTTTGGGCGATAGAGAAGCTCCGGCCTTATATTGAGGGGATCTCATTTAAGGTCATAACAGATCATTTTAGCTTAAAATGGCTTCATAGCTTAAAAGAGCCCAGTGGAAGACTTGCTCGTTGGTCTGTAAAACTGCAGCAATATGACTTTGAAGTAATCCATCGGAAAGGGAAAGATTTAGTTGTCCCGGACATGTTGTCTCGCGCAGTACCTATGATTGATACAATTTCGCAGCCCAGAGATGTTTCAACAGCAATTAAAGATCGATGGTACCAAAAGATGGTAAAGCGGGTCATAGAATCACCGTTAAAATTTATGAATTGGAGATACACTGATAATAAGTTGTATAAAAATGTCAAACAAGAATACCCTCAACTTTCACCATCTAACGAATATTGGAAAGAGGTAGTTCCCAAAGATCATAGGCGTAGAATTATTGGAGAAGCTCACGATCCTCCTACCGCAGGACATATGGGTGTGTATAAAACCTTCCACAGACTGGCAGAAAAATATTATTGGCCAAAAATGCGCCAGGACGTGGCAACTTTTGTAAAGAAATGCTTTGTCTGTGCAGCTTATAAAGGTGATGCACAAGGTGTATCTGATCAGATTATATCTCACCCAAAACCAACTCTTCCTTGGGAAATTATTTCAACATATTTATGTGGACCCCTACCTCGTTCGACAAAGGGTAATTGCTGGATTCTCGTCGTTACGGACTATTTGAGTAAGTTTTCCTTAGTTTTTCCAATGCGAACAGCCCCTACTCAAGCTGTTGTCAAGCATCTTGAGGAGCCAGTATTTATGGTCTTCGGAGTACCCCGTTTGATACTTTGTGATAACGGACCTCAGTACAAAAGTAATGAGTTTAAACGTTTCGCTGAGAGTTATCAGGTTAAAATTCAGTATAATCCGTATTATCACCCCAGAGCGAATCCAACACAAAGGACGAATCGTACGTTAAAAACCATATTATGTTGTTATGTGAGAGACAACCACAGGAAGTGGGACGAACAAATACATAAACTTGCCTGCGCGATTCGTACTGCAATCCATGAGACAACCAGGATGTCTCCTTTCTTTGTTAATTTTGGTAGGAATATGTGTTTATCAGGAAAAGATTACTCCAACCCAGTTTTGTTATCTGAAGAGAATGGTGTACAATCCGCAGCTGAAAGTAAGAATGAAGGTTTCCGGAAGCTCTATGCTGATGTTAAGAGAAGGTTAGAGGTGGCAGGAGAGAAAAACGTAGTTCAGTATAATTTGCGTACAAGGGTACCCAACTTTGTTGTGGTTCAGCGTGTTTGGAAGAAAAATTA
>OY755041.1:73750976-73783476 GCA_963576565.1 Aspidapion aeneum | reverse complement strand
TAATATAAAGGGAACCATTTACGAATAAATGAATATAAAAATATTGTTATAATTTTAACAAATTTCAATCTTAAAATTCAAATGGTGGATAGAATCAAACTTGACCCCTTATAGGGCTTGTCTATTCTTATATTTTGAGAAAATTCTGAACTCATTCTTTCATTGCCTTGCCAATTGTGTCTAAATTCATTTTCTTAATTATTACTGAACCTATTTAGATGAAAAAAGGCATAATCGTAAAAATCAATATCAACATTTTCCTAGGTATATAATTATCCAGTTCGGTTCAGTTTGCTTTATGCTCGAAATAAAAAGTTATTTTTCGACAACCACCAAACCGATTTCAACGGCTCCTAGCTTACTGTGTGGCAGAAATAAAGCTTTTTTTATAAATCCAAAACTATTTCTAAAAAATTCTGGATCAAAAAAATAAAAGGGCCTCTTTAATGGGTCAAATTTGATTCTGTCCGCTATTTTGGATTTTAAGACGGATTAAAAAGAAAGATTTTTGTACATACAGTCGAACCTCTCTAACTCGAACCTCTATAACTCGAACCTCTCCATTACTCGAACCTTTTAAGTGGTCCCTGCACTTTTTATATGTATATATACACGTTTTTTCACCGAAAACTGTTAATGGCCTATATCTTAAAAACGGTAACGAATTTGGAAAAACCCTCGGACACGTCGATTTTGTTTGCAAGGGGGACACTTTTTGGCTATCTTGAAATTTTTGTAGCACGCACCATCTTCGAGGTGGTATACTAGTAGTACTTTGTTTTGAAGTTCGCTTAAATATCTTTACAACCGTGTAAGAGTTTCGAACATCTATCGATTTCTTTTTGAGATATTTGCTTTCAAATTTTCAAATTTATCATGGAATGATAAAATAAAAATTAAATCCGAACAATATAAAATTCTGATTAAATTTTTGTATTCTTAGTCCATGTTAAATTTGAAAGTTTGAGGGCAATTATCTCAAAAACTAATAGATAGATTTTTGAAATTCTTAAACGGTTGTAAAGAGATTAAAAAGGCCTTCATTACAAGGTATCACTAGACCCACTTTCCCTAATCAAAATATAGGGGTAAAGTATACCCCACGAAGGGGGCTCGTTCTACAAAAATTTCAAGATAGCCAAAAAGTTAGTTTTTTTTTCAGTTTTTTAGAGAACATAAAATGTTTTTTTAAATAGCATATTACAAAGTAGTGTTTAAGCTTTTATTGGCACTACAGGGGCGCGAAAAACCCTTGTTTTGCTCTATTTTGTTGAAAATATAATTATCTTTAAAACGATATGTATCTAGTGGGTTTTTGTAAACAAGGAACACTCATAAAGAATATACGCATGATTCGTGAATTTTTTTTAATCACTAAATAGTAGACGCCCCTGGTGTATTAACGGCTATGTAAATGTTATAACTACACACATGGTTCAAAAGAAAATTTAATTGTCTATAACACATGGTAAAACGTTTTTCTCGGTAGAGCTGGTTTTACAAAAAAATTGGTAAAATACTTGATCACAATACTTTTTTTTTGTTTTGAGAGTTCCCCATTAACAACTACCCACTAGATAGGGTAAATGTGCCAGTAGTCGGCCACAAATTTTAAAAAATGTATACTTAATAGGTGCAGTCCATCGTAGGTATTGCACAACTATTCCTAGATAATGCCTGTGTCTCCTCTAAAACTCAAAAATAGCCTTATTACAGAGATAAAAAATTGAAAAAGAAAAATATGAAAAATGTACAAGAATTCCAGTACTCGGCCACTGAAAATCTAATGTCGGCCAATTTTCAACCAATAGCTGGCCTAGATATTTTATACTAGATGAGAGGTAATAATAAAAAAATAAAAATCACATAGGAACAAACTTTCTTATTTACAAACATCCAAAAAGAATTAAGATATTATAAAAACGTTAAAAAGAACGTTAGAAAAACAAATACAGTACAGTCCTGATTATCCGAAATAATGTGGACCAAAGTGATTTCGGATTATCGAAATTTTGGTTAATCCGATTTTGTTTTTGTAAAATATTTGAGAATAAAACTACTCTTTTTGCACCTCAATAAAAATTAAAAAAATGTATTCTAGAATTATGTGCTTTTTATTTTCGTCCACTTTTTAAAATTTTTGTGCTCCTTTGGTTTCTACGGAAATTTAAAAAATAGCCAGCCCACACATTAAAAAAAAACTTAAAAACTTGGTAAATGGAATTTTCTTTTTAGCAAACGGGAGCACATAAAAAGCTTTTAATTTTCACATATAAATATTATAAAAATATTTGTCATTTCTGTATGGGCTTGCTGCAGAAAACTAGCACGCCAATCATTTTTTTAAATATCCGTGGAAACCAAAGGAGCACAACATTTTTAAAAAGTGAAATTAGCAGATAAAAAGCACATAATTCTGGAATATATTTTTTAAATTTTTATTGAGGTGGACTTGCTAGGTTAGGTTAGGTTTATGGAGGTTTTTTTTGCGTAACACTCTGTCAGCTAATAAAAACAATTCGCATTTTAGACCGTCGCATTGCCGTGAAACCCCGATGGGAACCACCTAGCAGTATGGGTGAATCCCAGACGCGCTTCGTATAATGCGAATTTTTTCGGTTAATCGGGATTTTTGTTTTTAAATAGTTTGTTTCGGATAAACCGGATTTCGTAAAATCGCGATTTGGATAATCGGGATTGTACTGTAGTTAATTTAAAAAATCTTTAAAAAAGGTAACATCTCGGGTAACATTTTTTTAAGTACAATAAGCAAGTAGGTATTTTGTGATTAAACCAGTGGCTTTAGTTGGATTGCCTAAAATGGTAATAAAACACAAAAAAAAACGAGAAAGAAAACAAGTATTTTTTGATTCAACCAGTGGTTTTAGTTGGATTGCCTAAAATGGTAACAAAACACCAAAAAAAACGAAAAAGAAAACAAGTATTTTTTGGTTAAACAAGTGGCTTTAGTTGGATTGCCTAAAATGGTAATAAAAGACCAAAAAAAAAACCGAAAAAGAAGAAAAGTATTTTTTATTAAACCAGTGGCTTTAATTGGATTGCCTGAAATGGTGGATAATAAAACTCTAAAAAAAAACGAGAAAGAAAACAGGAATTTTTTGTTTAAACCAGTGGCTTCACTTGGATTGCCTAAAATGGTAATAAAACACCATAGAAAAACGAAAAAGAAAACAAGTATTTTGTTAATTAAACCAGTGGCTTTAGTTGGAATGCCTAAAATGGCAATAAAACATGAAAATGAAAACAAAATTCTACATCAAAACGAAAACAAAGGTCATGCGATGCAATTTCACACATGCGCAAAAATAAAAATATCTATTTTTTTTTAAATTTTAATATTTATATTTATTTTTATTTGAATAAACCCAGCATAAGAAACTATGGCTGAATACTGGCCAAACAAATCCTGAAGTCAGTCTGCTTTAAAAGTATTGTAGTTCAACTACTGGTTTAGAAAAAAATGTTCAGTGGACCGCCCGGCCGACTAGTAGATTTTTAGAATTATGCGCTACCAATAGTCGGCCATCAGAAAAAAAACTAGGTTGGATTATTTTTTTACGATTTTTAGCTTTAAATGACTACAAAAATACCTCCCAAATAATATGCAATCTAAAATTTTAGTAATCAGACTTTACAGTTCACTAAAAAATACTATTTCCCACACCACCTACATCTAGCAAAAATGTTAAACTTTCGTACTTTAAACGAACATAACGTGCACAGCAATTTCAAACTGTCATTTTAAAATGACAGTATTTTCTATTTATATAAAAGCTCTTGGTATGAATAGAAAAATGGAATAAAAATACATAGGATTAGCGCTGAATTTTCTAATTACAGTCGAACCTTTATAACTCGAACTCAAAGGGACAACCAAAACAGTTCGAGTTATGGAGAGTTCGAGTTATAGATATTCGAATGAAACTGGTTAAAATACATATAAAAAAGCAGGGACCACTTATGGGTTCGAGTTATAGAGAGGTTCGAGTGATAGAGGTTCGAGTTAGAGAGGTTCGACTGTACATTATTTTTCTTATTTTTTTATAAAAATGACCAAGATGGCCGAGTACCGGTTGAAGGCCGACTACTGGCGCATTTACCCTGCATATCGTCTTAAGGATGATTTTATTTTCAAGAATACAGAGTTAAAAAAGATTTTTTAGAAAGCTTAGTTTTTAAGAAAATTAAATAAAGCAAGAAATTTTTTTTTAAATTAATAAAAAAAATAACCTCAATATGCGGACGCCCCTGGAGTGTCGATAATAACTTTAAAACAATTTTGTGACAAACCGTTTAAAAGAACATTTTATTTTCTTTAAAAGAGGTCTTTTAAGATTTTTCCCTAAAATGCTTGGTTTTTTGAAAACTGAATCAAACCTAAAAAAACATTATTTTTTTCTGATCTTAAAAAATAACCCCAATTTATACATACCAATTAAGTGCTAACCGTAGACTTGGCCCACTTTGGTGATACATCGTTTAAAAGATAATATAATTTTCCATAATTAAGTTGATTATATATACACACTTTCTGTAACCTTTTGAGAAATTGACATAAAACTGAATAATTTCGGTTTATTTTGCATATATCATGGAAATACATGGGAAACGGGTGTACTGATAATACTTTCAGGGTTCGTATCTCAGCAAGAGTACTACCCAGAGAACTCAGTGATATCTCAATTTATTGGCTATTAGTGATTCTTTAGTTTATGTTTTTTGCGGAAACCATTTGTCTGACAAAAAAACGTACAATAATGCTTTTGTAGGAAACTTTATTGTCTTCAACTCTTGTATAAAACTTTTTTTTCTAAAATGTACAGGGGCCAAGTAATTTTAAATAAAACCTTTTGGTGCACAGTAAATCCAAGATGACGAGAGTAGCCCCCCCCCCCAAGGTCGAAAGCTCAATTTTCTTTAGGACTCCAACGTGAACAACATAATTATGTGAAAATCGCTACAACACCACCTTTGGCAAGCTGGAGGTAATTTTTTCGCTTGAATGACTGGCCTAGGTGGTTAAGCTTACAAATTTTTTGGATGAGATAGAAAGTTTTTGACTTAAATAAGTTCAATCTCAATCTCAATTTAATTTGAAATTATAAATTTACTATTTAGTATTTTTTCTTGCAAAAAAGTTCTTAGGGAACGTCCTTAAATTACCTAACGCAATAATTCAGCATTTTTGACACACCCCCTCCCCCCCTCGTAACGCATTTTCAAGAAAAAACACATTAAAAAAGCATTGAGTGTAACGCAAGGCCAAACTCCCCCTCGCCCCTAGTTACGTAATTTGAGGACAGTCCCTTAATTTCCCAAGGTCTTTGTCATTACCCACATTCCGTTGTTATCCATTTGTTAAGAAAAAGAATCACTTACCTTGAAAAAATTTCCTAACATGTGGTAATTTGAGTCTCACGCACTGTAATAACTGTCAAGCACCCGAATTTGCCGAATTATGAAATACAAATTGCCCTCTCTAGGCACGGGCCCGGCGTTAAGGGGTTTGATTAACTGGACCTCACATCGTAGGAATTTGTCTGACTTTTCACACATGACCAAGAGACGCACGCACAGGTGTTGGCGTAACGTACCTTGTGAGGACACACGCCAATCCCTCACCGGAGCTGCGAGGTCCGTTGACGTTGTGTTTAGACCTTACTTCGGTACTCTTCATAAAATTTTAAAAATCACTTAAATTTTTCCTGGACCACACAACGCATGTGAAAAACAGGAATTTAGCTCCAACAAATTTCTTGAGAGTATCGTAGAGTGCGCTTTTAGTGTGCATGCGAGTGGACCTAGAAATCATTGTGAGGACCAAACTCTTTGCGTATGTATTGTGTAAATTCAACACACACTTTGGTAATTTTAAAGTCTGACCCTTACATCTTCGGTTCTGTTCGGTTTGGTTTGGATACCTAAACGCCCTTGATCAAACGTGTTCATCAAGTGCATTTTTAAATTTTTTATAATAGCATAGAATTGTCTGATCCTTACAGCATCGTATAGATATTAGGGCCTACTTCATGTCCCATTTTTCTCAAGCCAAGTTTAGAAAAACATTTCCAAACTAGTAAGAACCTTTCATTTTGAAATTTGTATTAGAGAACTTGGCTTCACTTTTATCTCAATTCTTTTTACAGAATATCATTTTTGCGTACTTGGCTTTTTTTACATGAAATGTTTTTATTCCTTTTTTAAAGGATTTGGATAATATTTCAGTTTTAAAGTAGTAAAACATGCGGAATATTGTTTAAAACTTTTTTATTTCATAAGCTAATAAACTTTTTCAATGCCTTATTAAAACTTTTGAGGTTTTTTTGAGGGCACGGCAGTGCCTCGCCGAGTTCGCGCTGCATTACCATCTTTACTTGAAACATTTCAGCCCATATTTGACTGTTAGTCCACGGATAGAAAAATCGCTAAATGCAGTGGACTGTAAATATTTTAATTAATGATAGCGCGAACAAACATAAATATTGATATGAAATTACGAAATAACCTAAACGTCCATAGGAAAAAATATTGGTGGTACACAACGGTAATCAGACAAATGCACTCACCTCTTTTGCAGCCAAATTCTCCACTTCCAAGGGGCCCCGGATGGATCTAATGATGTCACCACGTAGCTGAAGGGTTGAAGTTTCTAGTTCTATGCTTCAGTACACAAAAATCGAGCACTTTCAGGTGTAGATATTTGAAATAGTTGGAGAACGAAATTAACACGCCTTTTTCTCTAGGCGATTGACAAGGATCTCCCTGGTTGTTGGTGCGCATTTCCAAATACGCGGAATGCGCTTTGTCCTTCATACAGTTGTGTGTTTTTAAAAATATATATAAACAACCGCGAAATTTAGCGGGAGCTAACATAACTGCCCTCCAAAACACACAAATTTAGAATCTCAACCGGACAGATATAGATATAAGAAAAAGAATCGACCGATAAATATAAATGAATGAAAACAGATAAGTATCGTAAGTTTATTTACATATAACGAAATCCCGAAAAAAGGCAAAACAAACAAACAAAAAATTTATAAAAAATAAAAAATAAAAAACCTATTGTAATACCCGGTAAAAGGTAGAAAATTAAAATTACTTTTAATTTGGCAAGAGGCACAGTTTTACAACTGGCCGCTTATAAACACCGGTAACCGTTTTTACCGTCGCAACACGCACCTGACCGTCCCCGCCGGGATGCAGTTCGATGACCCGACCGACCGGCCATTTCAAAGGCGATTGAATGTGATCACTTGTTATGATAACCAAATCATTTAATTTGATATTTGGGGACAAATCAGTCCACTTGTGTCGCTGTTGTAGCGTATGCAAATACTCTATAGAATACCGTTTCCAAAAATCATTATGTAGTTTTTGGATTAGTTGCCATCTCGAGAGCCGATTTAGGGGAACCTCGGACAAATCTGACTCCGGAATTTCTGAATTAAGGGGTTCAAGTGTCAAAAAATGCCCAGGGGTAAGAGGTTGAAGATCGTGTGGGTCTGAAGAGGCAGAAGATAAAGGGCGACTATTCAGTGCGGCTTCTATGCGACAGGTAAGGGTGGACATCTCCATGATAGACAACTTCTGGTCGCCGACAACTCGTACAAAGTGAGTTTTAAAACTTTTAACGCCAGCTTCTGCCAGGCCATTGAAATGTGGACTGAGAGGAGGTCCCAGATGCCAACGAATAGAAAGTCTGGTGGCAGCACTTCTTGCGTAATCCAGTAATTGGTTACGAAACCCTATAAAATTACTGCCTTGATCTGACCAGCATTGCGTCACGCTTCCGCGTCTGGAAATGAATCGATGGAATGCACCTACGAACCCTTCGGTGGACAGTTCCATGGTTAATTCCAAATGCACGCAATGTGTGGCCGTACAGACAAACACACAGACATACGATTTGAAAGCTTTACAACCACGGTAACGATGAGGAATCACAAAGAAAGGTCCACAAAAGTCGATAGCTACACTCGAAAAAGGTTTTAGTTGATTGATTCGATGAGCGGGAAGTGAACTCATTATGGACGGTCTATAGGGTTTAGGGTTGATTCTAAAACATTGTAAGCACTTGGATATGGTTCTTTGAATTGCCCGTCTGGCAGATAATATCCAAAATTGCTGTAAAAGCAGATTATGTAATGTTTTAAACCCAGGATGAAGATATTGTCGATGAGCGGACTCGATAAGAAGAGTAGTTAAACGATGGTCACTCGAAAGTAAGACGGGGTGTTTTGCAGAATAAGACAAAAGGTCAGATTTTTGTAATCTGCCACCGACTCTAATGATATTATTCTCATCAAGAAAAGGTGAAAGTTTTCGCAAAGGTTTCGGTATTGGTTTATCCTTAGATAACGCGGAAAAAAGCTCAGAAAAACAAGAACCTTGCACGCGTTTGATAAGAAGGTGTAACGCACTTTGCATCTCACCGGTGGTAGGAAAAACAATATTCTCAAAAATAACTTTTTGGTCCGGCGGCTTAGTGGGTTTTTGATAGGAATCCTTTTGAAAAAGGTTAACTATTCGAAGGACATAACAAATGATACGTTGAATTTTTGATATAGAGGAATATTTGATAAGAAGCTGATCTAAGAAGTTGACATCAATTATCGCATTGCAACAGACTTTTGGCTTTTCCTCCAGATTAATATCTCCGAAATCAATCGGCATTTTTGATTTATGAAAATCGGGCCATTCGTTTTCGGGAGACCACAAAAACGACGGTGCGTTCCACCACATGTCATGTGACATGAGCTGTGAAGGGGTGGCCCCTCGTGACGCAATATCGGCTGCATTCAAAGCAGAAGGAATGTAGCGCCACGAGTTTGAGGGAATGATTTCTTGGATTCTACTGACTCGATTTCCAACAAAGGTTTGCCAGCGATTAGGACGGGATGAAAGCCAGTGCAATACGACTTGCGAATCGCAGAAAGTAACGATATTTGTAAAAGTTATTTTTCCTTCATAGCTAGATAAAACGAAGTCAATTAATTCGCTTAAAAGAAATGCACCTAGGAGTTCTAGCCTAGCCAAAGTTTGTGACTTTAAAGGCGCGACCCTAGATTTTGCAGATATGAGAGAAACAGATATATTGTTTTCCTCTTCTACACGAAAATATACGACGCCTGCGTAGCCTCGAATTGAAGCGTCACAGAAGCCGATGATTTGACAGGTATTGGTTTTTGACAGTTTGATTTGTCGGGGTAATTGAAAATTGGAAAGAAGCGGGAATTCAGAACGAAGTTTGTTCCAAGAGTCGATGATAGAAGAATCTGGTTCTTCGTCCCAGCCTATTTTCGATATCCACAACTGTTGCAAAATAAATTTTGCTTGTAGCAACAAGGGACAAAGAAAACCTAAGGGATCGAAGATTGTCCCTATGATAGATAAAATAGAACGTTTGGTTGGGGGTTTGTCCTTCATTCGGCATTGATAAGAAAAAATGTCATTTTTTGGATGCCATTGAAGTCCTAAAACTTTGATAAAGTGGGGTTCCACCTTGTCGAAGGAGAGAGGCATTTGACGATCGGACTCTGGCAATGTTGCCAATAACTCAGGACAATTGCTTGCCCATTTTTTAAGTTCAAATCCTCCCGACTTCAATAAATCATTGAGTTCTGTTTGAAGGGAGAGAGCTTCAGAAAGCGAAGGGCTAGTTCCCAAGATATCGTCGATATAGATTGACGTTTTTAGAACAGTACTAGCCATAGGAAAACGTTCCTTTTCTCTCTCTGCCAGCTCATTTAAGGTACGCATGGCTAGAAAAGGTGAGCATGTCATGCCAAAAGTGACAGTAGAAAGTTCCCACACTGAAAGTGGGTCCTGTGGAGAAAACCTCCACAATATCCTTTGATAAGGACGGTGATAAGAATTGATAAGGACTTGACGGAACATCTGTTTGATGTCAGCAATGTAGGCAATAGGATTAAGACGAAACGTAAGGAGTAAAGAAGCAATATCCTTTTGAAGCTTTGGTCCAGATAACAATGTGTCATTGAGACTAATATTTTTTGGGGTGACTGCCGAACAATCCCAGACTACCCTTAATTTTGTACTTAAGCTTTCCGGCTTTAGTACGCAATGATGTGCTAAAAAACACGACACGTCGACCTTTGGTTGACTAGATAATACTAAACTCATATGATTAGAATCGATATAGTCTTGCATGAAACTTGAATAGGCAGTGTACAGATCAGGATTTTTGATTAATCTATTTTCTAGAAGTAAAAATCTACGATAAGCTTGCGGATAAGTATTTCCTAGGTCAGGGTTTATTTTGTCTTTAAACGGAAGATCTACCATGAATCTACCGCTCGGTTGCCGTACTACACTAGCAGTAAAAATTGATTCTGCCTGTTTTTCTTCCTTTGATAAGATTTGTTTTTTAGGCAAATGTTCGATTTCCCAAAACCTAGGGAGAATGACCTCTAAAGGAGGTGAATGACTCGTTAAAAAACAACTGGTTCGTTCCGTAAGACTACCTACTTCGTCAACCTTTCCCATGACGACCCAGCCAAAGATAGTTTCAAGGGCTGAAGGCTGCCCTACCTGTCCAAGAACCCTGCCCTCCTTGAATATCTGTGCGAATAGCTCGCAACCAATAACCAGGTCCACAGGTCTAGATTTGAAATAAGATGGGTCGGCAAGTTTAAGGTTTTGCAAGTGTTTCCACTGATTATCGTTCAAAGAGAATGTAGGCATATTGGAACATAGTTGTGGAACAACAATTGCTTCGAAATTAAGTAAAGGAGTGACTTGTCCTTGTGGCTTAATGTGACATTGAACGAGCCCTTTGGAAGTAAAAGAAGACATCTGATTTAATCCGAATATTTCAGTGGTGTAACTTCGCCTAGGAAGATTAAGACGCTGAATACACTTTTTACTGATGAATCCTGTCTGTGATCCAGAATCAAGCATAACATCTATTATGGCGGTGCATAAAAGAAAGGTACCTGAAGGTCCTGAGGCATTTAATGACACATGAAGATTATTGACAGGTGGTGTGTGAATGACAGGACTAGTATCTTGGCTTCCAGACACTTTACATCTTTTTTCTAGAAATTGAAAAAGTGACTGAAAAGTGGGAATTTCGGTATTAGTATTGGCGTGACTCATTTCGAAATTTGAACGCGTTGGAATATCTAATTTTTCTAATAAAATGAAAAAAATAATAAAGTCCCAACTGTCAACGTCAAAGCTAAGTGATTTTAAAATTTCTAGGGATTCAGAAAAGGTGTCAATTAAATTACGCAATTCTTTAGCTGACTCGTTTTTTAAGGTGGAGTTCATAATTGAGCTTAAAGCATCATTGGCGAGGTCTCGCTTGTTTTGATATCTATTGACTAATTTGTCATAAGCAATTTTATAATTTTGATCAGATAAGCTAATCCCTGATATCAATTTTAAAGGGTCATCCTCGAGATATGAAAATAAATATTGAAGTTTTCGAACGTTACTTAGACTTTGATTTTGATCTATAATGTTATTAAAAAGATCGAAAAAGCTTGGCCATAATTTTTTATCACCTCGGAATATGGGAATACCTAACTCTTTGAGTTTTGGAGTTTCAGATTCGTTTTGTCGAACATATGATCCCGAAAAAGATGGGGCCTCAACCGGAAATATTTTAGAGTAAACCCCCTTACACGCATAAAAATATTTACGAGCTTCTGAAAGGATCGCATCCTGCGTTTTAAACTCCTCGTCGTCCGTGTCGTCTATCAACATAATGACGTCATTATGCGCCAGCATGCATTTATCGAAGGTGTCATCCAAATCGGAATACCTCACTTGAAACTCGTTTCTCGCTCTTTCATCCTTTTCCGCAGTCTTTGACAACACATAACACTCGGTGATCGCAGACAGACATGATTTTACCTTTGAAATGACGAAATTGTCGGTAAATATACAATTAACGCTAAATTAATGCTTCTGAAATAGAAAAATGACGAATTGTCGAAAATATGCACTAATTTATCGCAATTGATGAAAATTGTTTTAAATATCGAAATGATATGAAACACCCTAACATATAAATGAGAAATGTTTTTGTTTGTTTTGTTTTGTGGTTCCTTCGCTTTGTTTACTGAATCGAGCACGCGAAAGGCACGTGAACCGCACGGACAACTTTGTCGTTTCAAATACGATGCGTGCGAAAATTCAAGGCCGTTGTTTGGCTTGGCCACAGATTAGGTAAATAATTATTAATACCGTCGTATGGATCTATTATTTAAAATAATTCGGTCGAAGGAGCACTTTATGTTAGTCCACGGATAGAAAAATCGCTAAATGCAGTGGACTGTAAATATTTTAATTAATGATAGCGCGAACAAACATAAATATTGATATGAAATTACGAAATAACCTAAACGTCCATAGGAAAAAATATTGGTGGTACACAACGGTAATCAGACAAATGCACTCACCTCTTTTGCAGCCAAATTCTCCACTTCCAAGGGGCCCCGGATGGATCTAATGATGTCACCACGTAGCTGAAGGGTTGAAGTTTCTAGTTCTATGCTTCAGTACACAAAAATCGAGCACTTTCAGGTGTAGATATTTGAAATAGTTGGAGAACGAAATTAACACGCCTTTTTCTCTAGGCGATTGACAAGGATCTCCCTGGTTGTTGGTGCGCATGTCCAAATACGCGGAATGCGCTTTGTCCTTCATACAGTTGTGTGTTTTTAAAAATATATATAAACAATCGCGAAATTTAGCGGGAGCTCACATTTGACCTATCTAAAACTGTACTTCGGAATGAGCTACGAATCTCAAACTTTGTAGACCTTCATAGAGCTAACAACCCCTTCAAGTTTCATGGACTTCCCTAAAGTAGTAAAGTAGTTACGAAATTTCAAAAAACGTCGAAATTGCCACTCACTCACTGACTCACTCACTCATGTATAGATCATCAAAATTCTACTGTACTTCCAGACATGCTACAAAGATGAAATTTGGCAGACTGATAGAAATTATGACCAAACCCCTAACAAAATTCTAATTTACTCCCCTCCCCTATACATGTAAAATTTTTTAAAAGTAACATTGCCCACTTCCAGAAATACTAGGTAGCTGAGCTTTAGCAGACTGATAGGAACTATGATAAAAGTATAAAAAACAATTTAAAAACACGAAAATTTTAATTTACTTTACTCCCCTATACATGCAAAATTATGTAAAAGTAACACTGTCCACTTTCAGAAAGGCTAGAGAGCTGAGCTTTGGAAGGCTGATAGGAACTATGATAAAACCATGGGAACAATTAAAAAATCTCAAAATTTTAAGTAAGACATTGCAAAAGTTTTAAACAATATTCCGCATATTTTACTACTTTAAAAATTAAATATTATCCAATTCCTCATATCCAAAAAATTGAAATCATAACAAAAATATTTTAAAAAAAGCCAAGTACGCGAAAATAGCAATCCGTAAAAAGAATTGAGATAAAAGTAAAGCCAAGTTCTTCAATACAAATTTCAAAATGAAAGGTTTTTACTAGTTTGGAAAAGTTTTATTAAACTTGGCTATTACGGCTGTGAATGACTCTTAGGCACAGTGCTAAATTGAAGTTTGGCTGCAATAGCAAAGTTTAAAAAAACATTTCCAAACTAGTAAGAACCTTTCATTTTGAAATTTGTATTGGAGAACTTGGCTTTACTTTTATCTCAATTCTTTTTACGGAATTCCATTTTCGCGTACTTGGCTTTTTTTTACATGAAATAATTTTGTTATGATTAATTTTTTCACAAGATTTTATTATAGCCTATCAGCCTTTCGAAGCTCAGCTCTCTAGCATTCCTGGAAGTAGACAATAAAACGCTTACATAACTTTACATTTATGGGAAAGGCCAGTTTTGCTGTTTTTAAATTTGTTCCTATAGTTTTATCATAGTTCCTATCAGCCTTCCAAAGCTCAGCTCTCTAGCGTTTCTGGAAGTGGGCAATGTTACTTTTACATAATATTACATTTATAGGGGAGGGAAATTATTTAAAATTTTGGGGTTTTTAAATTTTTTTCTATAGTTTTATTATATTTCTAATCAGTCTGCCAAAGCCCAGCTGTCTAGCGCTTCTTGAAATGGGCAATTCTACTTTTACATAACTTTACATGTACCGGGAAGGGAATAAATTAGAATTTTTTCGAAGGGTTTGATCATAATTTCAACCAGTCTGTCAAAATGCAGCTTTGTAGCATGTCTGGAAGTACAGTGGAATTTTGATGATCTATACGTGAGTGAGAGAGTGAGTGAGTGAATGAGTAGCAATTTCGACGTTTTTTTTTTTAATTTCGTAACTACTGTTAGTCCACGGATAGAAAAAACGCTAAATGCAGTGGACTGTAAATATTTTAATTAATGATAGCGCGAACAAACATAAATATTGATATGAAATTACGAAATAATCTAAACGTCCATAGGAAAAAATATTGGTGGCACACAACGGTAATCAGACAAATGCACTCACCTCTTTTGCAGCCAAATTCTCCACTTCCAAGGGGCCCCTGAGGGATCTAATGATGTCACCACGTAGCTGAAGGGTTGAAGTTTCTAGTTCTATGCTTCAGTACACAAAAATCGAGCACTTTCAGGTGTAGATATTTGAAAAATAGTTGGAGAACGAAATTAACACGCCTTTTTCTCTAGGCGATTGACAAGGATCTCACTGGTTGTTGGTGCGCATGTCCAAATACGCGGAATGCGCTTTGTCCTTCATACAGTTGTGTGTTTTAAAAAATATATATAAACAACCGCGAAATTTAGCGGGAGCTAACATAACTGCCCTCCAAAACACACAAATTTAGAATCTCAACCGGACAGATATAGATATAAGAAAAAGAATCGACCGATAAATATAAATGAATGAAAACAGATAAGTATCGTAAGTTTATTTAGATATAACGAAATCCCGAAAAAAGGCAAAACAAACAAACAAAAAATTCAAAAAAAATTAAAAATAAAAAAACCTATTGTAATACCCGGTAAAAGGTAGAAAATTAAAATTACTTTTAATTTGGCAAGAGGCACAGTTTTACAACTGGCCGCTTATAAACACCGGTAACCGTTTTTACCGTCGCAACACGCACCTGACCGTCCCCGCCGGGATGCAGTTCGATGACCCGACCGACCGGCCATTTCAAAGGCGATTGAATGTGATCACTTGTTATGATAACTAAATCATTTAATTTGATATTTGGGGACAAATCAGTCCACTTGTGTCGCTGTTGTAGCGTATGCAAATACTCTATAGAATACCGTTTCCAAAAATCAATATGTAGTTTTTGGATTAGTTGCCATCTCGAGAGCCGATTTAGGGGAACCTCGGACAAATCTGACTCCGGAATTTCTGAATTAAGGGGTTCAAGTGTCAAAAAATGCCCAGGGGTAAGAGGTTGAAGATCGTGTGGGTCTGAAGAGGCAGGAGATAAAGGGCGACTATTCAGTACGGCTTCTATGCGACAGGTAAGGGTGGACATCTCCATGATAGACAACTTCTGGTCGCCGACAACTCGTACAAAGTGAGTTTTAAAACTTTTAACGCCAGCTTCTGCCAGGCCATTGAAATGTGGACTGAGAGGAGGTCCCAGATGCCAACGAATAGAAAGTCTGGTGGCAGCACTTCTTGCGTAATCCAGTAATTGGTTACGAAACCCTATAAAATTACTGCCTTGATCTGACCAGCATTGCGTCACGCTTCCGCGTCTGGAAATGAATCGATGGAATGCACCTACGAACCCTTCGGTGGACAGTTCCATGGTTAATTCCAAATGCACGCAATGTGTGGCCGTACAGACAAACACACAGACATACGATTTGAAAGCTTTACAACCACGGTAACGATGAGGAATCACAAAGAAAGGTCCACAAAAGTCGATAGCTACACTCGAAAAAGGTTTTAGTTGATTGATTCGATGAGCGGGAAGTGAACTCATTATGGGCGGTCTATAGGGTTTAGGGTTGATTCTAAAACATTGCAAGCACTTGGATATGGTTCTTTGAATTGCCCGTCTGGCAGATAATATCCAAAATTGCTGTAAAAGCAGATTATGCAATGTTTTAAACCCAGGATGAAGATATTGTCGATGAGCGGACTCAATAAGAAGAGTAGTTAAACGGGGTATTTTGCAGAATAAGACAAAAGGTCAGATTTTTGTAATCTGCCACCGACTCTAATGATATTATTCTCATCAAGAAAAGGTGAAAGTTTTCTCAAAGGTTTCGGTATTGGTTTATATTTAGATAACGCGGAAAAAAGCTCAGAAAAACAAGAACCTTGCACGCGTTTGATAAGAAGGTGTAACGCACTTTGCATCTCACCGGTGGTAGGAAAAACAATATTCTCAAAAATAACTTTTTGGTCCGGCGGCTTAGTGGGTTTTTGATAGGAATGGTTTTGAAAAAGGTTAACTATTCGAAGGACATAACAAATGATACGTTGAATTTTAGATATAGAGGAATATTTGATAAGAAGCTGATCTAAGAAGTTGACATCAATTATCGCATTGCAACAGACTTTTGGCTTTTCCTCCAGATTAATATCTCCGAAATCAATCGGCATTTTTGATTTATGAAAATCGGGCCATTCGTTTTCGGGAGACCACAAAAACGACGGTGCGTTCCACCACATGTCATGTGACATGAGCTGTGACAGGGTGGCCCCTCGTGACGCAATATCGGCTGCATTCAAAGCAGAAGGAATGTAGCGCCACGAGTTTGAGGGAATGATTTCTTGGATTCTACTGACTCGATTTCCAACAAAGGTTTGCCAGCGATTAGGAGGGGATGAAAGCCAGTGCAATACGACTTGCGAATCGCAGAAATTAACGATATTTGTAAAAGTTATTTTTCCTTCATAGCTAGATAAAACGAAGTCAATTAATTCGCTTAAAAGAAATGCGCCTAGGACTTCTAGCCTAGCCAAAGTTTGTGACTTTATAGGCGCGACCCTAGATTTTGCAGATATGAGAGAAACAGATATATTGTTTTCCTCTTCTACACGAAAATATACGACGCCTGCGTAGCCTCGAATTGAAGCGTCACAGAAGCCGATGATTTGACAGGTATTGGTTTTTGACAGTTTGATTTGTCGGGGTAATTGAAAATTGGAAAGAAGCGGGAATTCAGAACGAAGTTTGTTCCAAGAGTCGATGATAGAAGAATCTGGTTCTTCGTCCCAGCCTATTTTCGATATCCACAACTGTTGCAAAATAAATTTTGCTTGTAGCAACAAGGGACAAAGAAAACCTAAGGGATCGAAGATTGTTCCTATGATAGATAAAATAGAACGTTTGGTTGGGGGTTTGTCCTTCATTCGGCATTGATAAGAAAAAATGTCGTTTTTTGGATGCCATTGAAGTCCTAAAACTTTGATAAAGTGGGGTTCCTCCTTGTCGAAAGAGAGAGGCATTTGACGATCGGACTCTGGCAATGTTGCCAATAACTCAGGACAATTGCTTGCCCATTTTTTAAGTTCAAATCCTCCCGACTTCAACAAATCATTGAGTTCTGTTTGAAGGGAGAGAGCTTCAGAAAGCGAAGGGCTAGTTCCCAAGATATCGTCGATATAGATTGACGTTTTTAGAACAGTACTAGCCATAGGAAAACGTTCCTTTTCTCTCTCTGCCAGCTCATTTAAGGTACGCATGGCTAGAAAAGGTGAGCATGTCATGCCAAAAGTGACAGTAGAAAGTTCCCACACTGAAAGTGGGTCATGTGGAGAAAACCTCCACAATATCCTTTGATAAGGACGGTGATAAGGATTGATAAGGACTTGACGGAACATCTGTTTGATTTCAGCAATGTAGGCAATAGGATTAAGACGAAACGTAAGGAGTAAAGAAGCAATATCCTTTTGAAGTTTCGGTCCAGATAACAATGTGTCATTGAGACTAATATTTTTTGGGGTGACTGCCGAACAATCCCAGACTACCCCTAATTTTGTACTTAAGCTTTCCGGCTTTAGTACGCAATGATGTGCTAAAAAACACGACACGTCGACCTTTGGTTGACTAGATAAAACTAAACTCATATGATTAGAATCGATATAGTCTTGCATGAAACTTGAATAGGCAGTGTACAGATCAGGATTTTTGATTAATCTATTTTCTAGAAGTAAAAATCTACGATAAGCTTGCGGATAAGTATTTCCTAGGTCAGGGTTTATTTTGTCTTTAAACGGAAGATCTACCATGAATCTACCGCTCGGTTGCCGTACTACACTAGCAGTAAAAATTGATTCTGCCTGTTTTTCTTCCTTTGATAAGATTTGTTTTTTAGGCAAATGTTCGATTTCCCAAAACCTAGGGAGAATGACCTCTAAAGGAGGTGAATGACTCGTTAAAAAACAACTGGTTCGTTCCGTAAGACTACCTACTTCGTCAACCTTTCCCATGACGACCCAGCCAAAGATAGTTTCAAGGGCTGAAGGCTGCCCTACCTGTCCAAGAACCCTGCCCTCCTTGAATATCTGTGCGAATAGCTCGCAACCAATAACCAGGTCCACAGGTCTAGATTTGAAATAAGATGGGTCGGCAAGTTTAAGGTTTTGCAAGTGTTTCCACTGATTATCGTTCAAAGAGAATGTAGGCATATTGGAACATAGTTGTGGAACCACAATTGCTTCGAAATTAAGTAAAGGAGTGACTTGTGGCTTAATGTGACATTGAACGAGCCCTTTGGAAGTGAAAGAAGACATCTGATGTAATCCGAATATTTCAGTGGTGTAACTTCGCCTAGGAAGATTAAGACGCTGAATACACTTTTCACTGATGAATCCTGTCTGCGATCCAGAATCAAGCAGTGCCCTTACAGGTTGAAAATTTCCGCAACCGTCCATAACATCTATTATGGCGGTGCATAAAAGAAAGGTACCTGAAGGTCCTGAGGCATTTAATGACACATGAAGATTATTGACAGGTGGTGTGTGAATGACAGGACTAGTATCTTGGCTTCCAGACTCTTGATTAGTTTCTAAGATATGAGTTAAAGTGTGGTGCCTTTTACTATTGCAAGTCCTGCATGAATATTTTGATTTGCACGTATCTACATTATGCAAGGGATGAAAACACGCTAGACATAATTTTTTCTGTTTGACGAAAGATAGGCGATCGATAGGTGAGAGATCAAGAAATGTTTGACATTTCGAAAGCACGTGACCTTGATTACACCGGAAACATTTTATTCCCGTACTCGAATTAGTTGAGGTGCCAGCCAGTCCTATAAAAGGCGAATTGGATGATTTATAGGTAGGCTTTTGCCCAAACTGATTTCGCATAGAATTTGAATTTTGATAGGTAGGCTTTTGCCCAGACTGACTTTGCATAGAATTTGATTTTTGATATATAGGCACCTTTTTGGGTGCTGTTGATTGAGGAAGTGATTCCAAAACTTTACATCTTTTTTCTAGAAATTGAAAAAGTGACTGAAAAGTGGGAATTTCGGTATTAGTATTGGCGTGACTCATTTCGAAATTTGAATGCGTTGGAATATCCAATTTTTCTAATAAAATGAAAAAAATAATAAAGTCCCAACTGTCAACGCCAAAGCTAAGTGATTTTAAAATTTCTAGGGATTCAGAAAAGGTGTCAATTAAATTACGCAATTCTTTAGCTGACTCGTTTTTTAAGGTGGAGTTCATAATTGAGCTTAAAGCATCATTTGCGAGGTCTCGCTTGTTTTGATATCTATTGACTAATTTGTCATAAGCAATTTTATAATTTTGATCAGATAAGCTAATCCCTGATATCAATTTTAAAGGCTCATCCTCGAGATATGAAAATAAATATTGAAGTTTTCGAACGTTACTTAGACTTTGATTTTGATCTATAATGTTATTAAAAAGATCGAAAAAGCTTGGCCATAATTTTTTATCACCTCGGAATATGGGAATACCTAACTCTTTGAGTTTTGGAGTTTCAGATTCGTTTTGTCGAACATATGATCCCGAAAAAGATGGGGCCTCAACCGGAAATATTTTAGAGTAAACCCCCTTACACGCATAAAAATATTTACGAGCTTCTGAAAGGATCGCATCCTGCGTTTTAAACTCCTCGTCGTCCGTGTCGTCTATCAACATAATGACGTCATTATGCGCCAGCATGCATTTATCGAAGGTGTCATCCAAATCGGAATACCTCACTTGAAACTCGTTTCTCGCTCTTTCATCCTTTTCCGCAGTCTTTGACAACACATAACACTCGGTGATCGCAGATAAAAAACCCTTGCGTTTTTGTACGGCTTTTTTGACAGACATGATTTTACCTTTGAAATGACGAAATTGTCGGTAAATATACAATTAACGCTAAATTAATGCTTCTGAAATAGAAAAATGACGAATTGTCGAAAATATGCACTAATTTATCGCAATTGATGAAAATTGTTTTAAATATCGAAATGATATGGTACACCACTGAACTTTTGTTTTGTTTGTTTTGATTCCTACTCGCTTTTGTTTATACCACGCGGAGTAGACCCGTTACTATAGCAGCGGACCAAAACCAGGTACTGCGCCGACTTTCTCTCTCGGCGTTTCAAATACGATGATGCGAAAAATTCAAGGCCGCGTTCTTATTGCAAATAATTATTAATACCGTCGTATGGATTTATTATTTAAAAATAATTCGGCTCGAAAGGAACACTTTATGTTAGTCCACGGATAGAAAAAACGCTAAATGCGGTGGACTGTAAATATTTTAATTAATGATAGCGCGAACAAACATAAATATTGATATGAAATTACGAAATAATTTAAACGTCCATAGGAAAAAATATTGGTGGCACACAACGGTAATCAGACAAATGCACTCACCTCTTTTGCAGCCAAATTCTCCACTTCCAAGGGGCCCCTGAGGGATCTAATGATGTCACCACGTAGCTGAAGGGTTGAGGTTTCTAGTTCTATGCTTCAGTACACAAAAATCGAGCACTTTCAGGTGTAGATATTTGAAAAATAGTTGGAGAACGAAATTAACACGCCTTTTTCTCTAGGCGATTGACAAGGATCTCACTGGTTGTTGGTGCGCATGTCCAAATACGCGGAATGCGCTTTGTCCTTCATACAGTTGTGTGTTTTTAAAAATATATATAAACAACCGCGAAATTTAGCGGGAGCTAACAACTACTTTACTACTTTATGGAAGTCCATGAAACTCGGAGGGTTTATTTTTTTAGAAAAGTTGGAAAATCCTAAACATTTTAGGTTTTGGGGGGTCTAGGAAGTTTTTGGGTGTTTTTGCTGCTAAAATTTAAAAAAACTAATATAATTTTTTTGGTTTTTACACATTTTTGATGCATTTCTGTGTCATTGTAGCTCTAGAGCGTTAACTTGGGAAGGATAAAAAATCTGACCAAAAACTGACTTGGTAACATCAAGACCGTTAACCTGTGACCTATTCTCAGCTAGAAACCATGGTCAAACTTTGGTCCTCGTATTTACCATAATCTACTACCTACATTAATATCTAAAGCACCTTAAATAATATGAAGAATAGTAATATTGTTATGTTATGTTAAAAAAAACAGATTTGAGGATTTTTTTTTTAAAATAATTATTATTTTTATTGTAATGCCGAATTCCAAAAAATGTCAATTGTCTGTTGTCATTTTTAAGAAAGTTATTAAAAAAATATATTTTATTTTGACACCCTATATCTTAAAAACAAAACAAAATATATACATATACCCAGTGGCGCACCTAGGACTTTTTCCTAATAGGGGGTTCGGGGGGAGGCCTCATGATGTCGTATTTTGTGCTATTTTATCGTTTTATTTATGAAATATGTGGAAAATACCTAAAAAAAATCTTAGGTTTTAAGGGGGGTGGGGCGCGGCTCAATAAATAATAAAATAATGATTGGATTTTAATTTTTTGTTTTGTATTTGATTGCTTGATAAGATTTAGCAAATTAATTAAAAGTAATACTGATTTTGCTCTCGCATGTCTCTTTTTCGAGATATAGATCAAAAACTGAAAATTAAAAAACTGTGCTTTTTTAAAAACACAAGGTCGGTTTTCTCGTCTTTGCAGGATCTCGGTGCGATGAGGGATGTTAGTTTTGTGGTTTTTTAAAGAAATTGATTCAAACCGATGGACGGCGACTCTGTCTAGTAGATCAAAAACAAAAATCCAAAATTTTCTGAGATAGTCCCATTCAAATGTTTAAGGCTATACGCTGGAATGTACCTCGGAAACTACCAAACCAATCTAATCTAAATTTGGTTTTCGTTTTTAAATAAGAGGGGCTTTCATATGACTCCCGTAAAAAAAGTAGGGAGGATGTATTCTAAAAACTCGATTAAAAAAAATAGTTGACTTTCTTATGTTGACATGATTCTTTTTACAATTATTATTTTAGAAACAAAATTTCGGACTTCCATTGTCTTTATTTATGTTAAAGTATCTCTATCCGTTTTCAAGTGTAAACTATTTACACTTGAAAATGGTTCGAGATACTAACCAAAACGTCCCATTTAAAATAAATAATGACAATGGAAGTCCGATTTTTTTTTTCTACTCAATCATATTCTACGAGTTTTAAACAAGGAATTACTTTGTTATGGGCTCACTCGTTGGCACCATTTATGTAAAGAAATAACACAAAGACTTGCAGTGTTAACTTGATGAGGAAAAAAGCTGGAGAGGGCGACATATTCCCCGTTTTGCTCCAGGCGGCCAGTAGTCTAGCGATGCCGACGGCCTTGGCATCATTTAAATTACAGCCACCTTTTTCACTTAAATATTAAAATTTTTTTAAAATTTATTTATTGGTTCTTCTATAGATACCGATTACACCCAGACAAAAAATTAGAAAAAATGTTGCGATTCCTTAAATCTACAGGGTGTTTTATCTTCTAAATTGGCCAAAGCATATCTATGGTTTATGATTTTTCCTGAAAAAATACAAACTTTACAAAAAAAATTACTACTGCTTAGAAATAAGAACAAGAGGCTTTAAGAAAAAATAATAAAATTGACAAATAATCGCATCAGTGACCTTAGTACATGACAATAAATTTTAAAAACCGCCATTTTGAAAATGTGACACACATCTAGGTACTTATTCCCACACTTTTACGACACTGGACGCCACTATACAGGGTGCCCCAAATTCGATTTCTTTTTGAAGTCTCGACCCTCCCTTCCAAATGTCCAGTAAAAAGGAAAGCGATTTTTTTTAACTCTGCGTTTTGGGAGCGAGGCTTAACTTGCCTAAAAAAATACCTAAAAAAATTAAATACTGAGTGATACGTTTCTTTAAAGGAAACTTTTCACTGGCTATTTTACTTTATGACTAAGTATACCCTAAAAATTAAAAGTTCAGATGAAATTCAACTAAATAGTTATACTCAAAATAGACATATACAAAAACGATTTGAGCAGAAATTCAAATTTATGAGCATCAAAGTTATAGCCCCCCTCCCAAAACGCAGAGGTATATAACACTGCAGGACTAGGTATTCTAATTAGAAAAATGTTCCACAATGTTGGTAACCGACAAGGTTTTAAACAGTGGAAGGCCAAGGCCCGTCGTGGCCCTACAATGTGACGCCGCTGATGTCATATGCAAGGGGGGGTGTCAGAATGAAAAAAAAAGATATTTTCCTTAAAGGAAAACATATTTTTTTAATAAAACATATATTGATGCACACCTTGGGCGCCTCAATAGGACTGCTCTCTTGCCCATATACATATAAGTACGGCCAAGGTCTCCGCGCACTTACACAAGAATTTTTCTCTTTTGGCATATATACTTCTCAGCCCACTCTAAAATTTTTAAAGGCAATAGACAAAATATTGGAGCATCTTTTTTCAAAAAAATATAAAAAATCAAAGAGATCACATTTTCAAAATGACGATTTTTTAAATTTATTGTCTTGTACTTTTCTTAAAGCCGCTTTTTCTTATCTCTAAACAGTGGTAATTTTTTTTTGCAAAGTTCTTATTTGGAAAAATCATAAACCATAAACACCCTGTAGATTTAAGTAATCGCAACATTTTTTTAAATTTTTTATCTGGGTGTAATTGGTATCTATATATGAACCAAAAAATAATTCTTTTTAAAATCAAAATTGCAAAAGGTGGCTGGGTTGACATGGAAAGCCCCATATAAAATAATTATTTTGTTGACCACCTGTGCGTTAACACTCTTGGACATATGACCTATAAAAATTCGTACCTAGCACACGATGTGAGGCCTGTGCCCTGTATCACAAAATCCTATTCTTTTATTATATGATAATTCTGTATAATATAAAACTCTATTTCAATCTTGTATGTTTATTAAATTGTTTTTTATAGGCGGCTAAATTGATTAACTTACACACTTAACTAAATCCCAAAACTCCTATTTTACTTTTGTATTTGCATTCATATAATTATAAGGATGCGTAGGGTAGCTCAATCTTACCTAACCCGAGCCCATGAAGGGTAACAATTTGCTTATGGATTTGACACGTGAATATCTGAGGGCACGGTAGTGCCCGGCCAAGTTCGCGCAGCTGCTGTACCATCTTTTCTTAAAACATTTCAGCCCATATTCGACCTATCTAAAACTCTACTTCGGAATGAGCTACGAAACTCAAACTTTGCGCAGTTGTAGATTTTTATAGAGCTAACAACTCCTCCAAGTTTCATAGACTTCCATAAAGTAGTAAAGTCGTTATGAAATTTCAAAAAACGTCGAAATTGCCACTCACTCATGTATACATCATCAAAATTCTACTGTACTTCCAGACATGCTACAAAGCTGAAATTTAGCAGACTGATAAAAATGATAACCAAACCCTTGAAAAAAATAAAAAAAACTCAAAATTCTAATTTACTGCCCTCACCTATACAAGTAAAGTTATGTAAAAGTTGCATCGCCTTCTTCCAGAAACGCCTACAGAGCTGAGCTCTGGCAGATTGATATGAAGTTTGATAAAGTTTTCGGAAAAAATGTGAAAACCCGAAAATTTTAATTTAGTTTCCTCCCCTATAAATATAAAATTATGTAAAAGTAACATTGCCCACTTGGACGGCCGATAGGAACCATGATAAAGCTATAGAAAAGAATAAAATACCTCAAAATTTTAATTTACTTCCCTCTCCTATAAATGTAAAGTTATGTAAAATTAACATTGCCTACTTCCAGAAATGGTAGCGAGCTGAGCTTTGGCAGATTAATATGAGCTATGATAAAATTTTAGCAAAAATGTAAAAATCCCAAAACTTTAATTTACTTCCCTCCCCTATAAATGTAAAATTATATAAAAGTAACATTGCCCACTTGGAAGGCCGATAGGAACCATGATAAAACTATAGAAAAAAATAAAAGACCTCAAAATTTTAACTTACTTCTCTCCCTACATTTATAGGTAAAGTTATGTTACATTTATAGGTAAAGTTATGTAAAAGCAACATTGCCCACTTCCAGAAACCCTAAAGAGCTGAGCTTTGAAAGGCTGATAGGAACTATGATAAAAATAAGACATTGCAAAAGTTTTGAAAAATATTCCGCATATTTTACTAAAAAAGCCAAGTACGCGAAAATGGTATTGCCTAAAAAGAATTGAGATAAAAGCAAAGCCAAGTTCTCTAATACAAATTTTAAAATGAAAGGTTTTTACTGGTTTGGAAATGTTTTTCTAAACTTGGCATAGGAGCGGCATAGGGTATAAAAAATGCGTTCGGCTTGCTGTGAAATAATGATTGATGTCAAGGTATATTTTGTCCCTCCCCCTATTCTCCACTAATATTTAAAAATAAAAATTTAAATTAACTATATCTTAGCAACGAATAAAGCCCAAAAAAAATATATTTTGCAATTGATGTGCCGGTTTTATTTTTTTAGGACAAAGTTACTATCTCATAAACCAAAAAAAATTGCATTAGACCTAGTGAGGTTAGATCTGGTAAGGTTAAGTTGGATTAACATTGATTAACTAAGGCTATGCTAGGTTCGGTCAGGTCAGGTTAGGTTAATATAATAACATATTTATTTGTTTGTTGATTGAGTACATTTTTAGATGTTTCACTCCTATAAAAGCGCATTTTCATTACCTCAAGCGCATCACATAAATTCGCATTTTGCAAATGCAGCATGCCAGGCCTATCGAAAACATTTTTGCTTACAGGGTGTTACAAGTTATTTTTAAATACCTGTAAATACATACCATTAAATACCCTCAAACACATAAGGAACAATTTCAAATATCCATTTGTTAGCAATTTTATACAATAATATTTTCTCAATAGTTAGAGCAGGTGTGGCCAAGTTTTTTATAGTTTTACTATTATATATATACATATTTTAGGTTTGTAGATTTCTTGGGAATGTGGTTCATTAATAAACTAGCAACTTTTAATTTACATTTATTGACGTTCCGGTCTAAAGACCGTCTTCAGAACCATACATTCATAATCACACATTACATTAATTAAAATTACATACAAAAAACAAATTTAGAAAGACACATGACTATACGAAACATTTTTAAAAATCAATAATTAAATCACTTATGTATATGACTATTATTTATACTAATAAAATACTTTAATTTAAAATTTTGTTTAGCAGCGTGATATGTGTGTGTATGGGTGGTGTCTCTTTGTTGTATATTATATATATATATATATATATATATATATATATATATATATATATATATATATATATATATATACAGTGGCGTATATACAAAAAAGTTTCGAGGGGGGCCGAGACAGTTTCGGGGGGGGGGGCGAGACTTCTTGAGGCCGTATTTTATGCTATTTTATGTTTGTATTCATGAAATATGTGGAAAATATCTAAAAAAATCTTAGGTTCGGGGGCCCCCCCCCCCTTATATACGCCAATATATAGATAATATAGTAGCATTTTTTTACGGAGACCAGTGACTTTGGGGTCCCTTTTCTTGGTGGTTAAAAAATATCTCTTTGAAAATGATGGACGAATTTCTTTAAATTTTATAATAGTTTGAAGTTTGAACTACTTATTTTAAATTGGCTACTACATCCCATCTACCAGATGGGCCAAAAAAATTAAGCAAATTATTTTTCTTTATAATTTTTGAACTTTATCACCGATTTTAATGGAATAAAGTGCATTTTCATACCTGTGGTCAAAAATCTTTCTTTTTAATCCGTCGTAAAATCCAAAATAGGGGACAGAATCAATCCTGACGCATTAAAGAGACTCGTTTATCTTTATGTTCCAGAATTTGTTTTCTGCCACACAATAAGCTAGGGGCCGTTGAAATCGGCTTAGTGGTTGTCGAAAAATAACTTTATTTCAAGCAACGAACTGGATAATTATATATAGGAAAATTTCGATATTGATTTTTACAATTATGCGTTTTTTCATCAAAATAGGTTCAGTAATAATGAGTCAATGAGGAAATTAATACAGACACAATTGGCAAGGCAATGAGAGAATAAGTTCAGAACTTTCTCAAAATATAAAAAAATATACAAGACGTATAAGTGGTCAAGTTTGCTTCTATTCACCATTTGGATTTTAAGATAACTGAAATTGGTTAGAATGTTCGTAGGGCCTCGTATCGTAAAAAATCCACACATCATACATAAAATATCGGTCCGCCTGGGTAATAGATCCCTATCGTCCTTATCTTAGCCATTTGTTCTAGCGGGCCGCGCAACGACCGACGCAACATTTCGATTTTCATACTTTTCGAAGCGACATCCCTAAGTACCTCACATTGTTTATGGACCTCACAACGTAGGGACCTGTTTGACAGATTTTTTCTATTTTGACATTTTTGCAAATTTTAAGTAGGTTTCCACCTTACTGGAGCACCACAAAAAACAGTTGTTTTTAAACATTTCATTTATCTCTATGCTGTCTAGTCGTCCGCGCAACGCATGTGAAAAGTAGAAGTCCCCACAGCGCATCTTATGTCCGTATAGGTGTGGTCACCAAAATAATTATATTATTAGGGCTGTAATTTAATTGTATGAATTTACGAAAAAAACTCACTCTTTACAAAAAATTCTGCTTGTTGAAAAATAAAGATTGCCATAATGGGGTGTTATCAAATCTAACATAATATAATATGGTAATATAAAAAATCTTTCTATCTAGATTTATTCTGTTGATTGTCATATTGATTTTCAAGTAATAGGTTTTACATTCAAAAATGCTTACAAAAGCAGAACGGATTGTTTTTTATCAAATAATTAACTTTTAAAAATTAACACCTGGTTAGATTTTGTTTCCCTAGATTTTGTTATGTTGTGATACAAACCCTTTTGTTTACATAACATTTTGCTTTACTGCATAAATACGGCCCTCTTCCTCTTGGATTATTTTATGTTTCTTAATTCGATAACAGCCAGTACTTCTAATCAATGATATATCGTTATTTCAGTATGTTGACAAGCAGAATTATTTATAAAAAGTGATATTTTTCGTGAAATTAAAAATAACGATTTTTGACCTCTTATTAATTACATGTTTCTTAATTTAATAACACCCTGTACATCTAATCAAAGATTTTATTATGGTAATCTTAATTTTTCCACAAGCAGAATTTTTGATAAAGAGGGAGTTTTTTTTGTAAAATCAAAAATAAATGATTTTTTCCTCTTGTCAACTCCATCCGGAGACACACTGTATAATATAGGTATATCATGGCGCCAGCAGCGGCGCGTGTTCTTAAATAGTGTATAATTTCTGAAGTAAATAAAATTTTACATACTACAAACATATGGATTTTGAAAAAATATTATGTGGTTTGAAAAAAGTGTAGGGGCCAGGGGGGGGGCCTTGGGACACCCGATTTTCTTAAAAACCAGGCTCTATATCAAAAATGTGATATCTGCTTTATTTTAGACAATTATATTTCCTTTTAAATGATGTAATTAGGCAAGATCAGGAAGAATAATTTAGGGGGTCCGAATTTTAAATCAATTTTAAAAAATCACTAAACTTACCAATGTTTTACAAGTTTTATCCAATTTTCTCAGAAATTAAGCCTGGTTATGGTATTGTACAAAATAAAATTTCCTTTTCCACAATATATATTTTAGTGGAATTTAATACCAGCGGCGACGGGTAAAAAAACCACATGTTTGTCACATGTTTTACCCGATTATCTTAAAAAGCAAGCCCTTTATCAAAAATTGTAATCTATAGTCGATTGTAGCCAATACAGTTTCCTTTTAAACTCTTTATAATAACGCAAAATTTACCTTCAGATTAAAACTTTACAGGTGTCCGTAAATTAAATTACTTTTTTACAAATCACCAAACACATGGACGTAGTCAGGGTCTCGCTCAGGGTGAGGCAACAAAGCCAAAAAATGTACAATCAAATATTTATTGAAATCTTTTATAGCTCCCCTTTAAATCTCGTCTTACTAAATGAGCTAAAGCCAGGATGGGGCAGGTGACAAGCCAGGGTGGGTCAAGTGCCCCATCCTGCCCCACCCTGACTACGCCCATGATCAATCACATTAATTTTGTTACAGGTTTTCTCAGAAACTAAGCTCAATTGACAAAAATGTATTTTACACTTTCTTGCAGGAAAAATTTCCTTTTTAGCAATTTACCTATGTCAGTGGAGCTTCGTAAACAAACTCTCCAGCAACGTCCGTAAATGAGGGTCATTAAAAAAATTAAATAAGCAAAAATGTGCCCTCAGGTTGTTTTAAAATCTGAGGGCACGGCGGCAGTGCCTCGCCAAATTCGCGCGCTGTTCCATCTTTTCTTGAAACATTTCAGCCGATAATTGACCTATCTAAAACTCTACTTCGGAATGAGCTACGAATCTCAAACTTTGTACAGTCGTAGATCTTCATGAAGTTAACAACCCCTCCAGTTTAAGTAAGTAACATTGCCTACTTCCAGAAACGGTTAAGAGCTGATCTTTGGAAGGCCGATAGAAACTATGATAAAACTCTAAAAGAAAATTAGAAACCCCAAATTTTAATTAGCTTCCCTCCCCTATAAATGTATAGTTATGTAAAAGTAACATTCTCCACTTCCAGAAACGCTAGCGAGCTGAGCTTTTGACGACTGATAGAAACTAAGATAAAACTATAGAAAAAAATTTTAAAATATCAAAATTTTACGTTCCTCCTCTTTAAATGTAATGTTATGTAAAATTAACATTGCCCACTTCCAGGAACACTAGAGAGCTGAGCTTTAGAAGGCTGATAGGAACTATGATAAAACCATAGGAAAATATAAAAAAAAACTCAACATTTTTAATAAGGCATTGCAAAAGTTTTGAACAATATTCTGCATATTTTACTACTTTAAAAATATAAATATTATCCAAATCCTTTAAAAAAGGAGTGAAATCATAACAAAAACATTTTATGTAAAAAAAAGTACGCGCAAGTGGTATTCCGTAAAAAGAATTGAGATAAAAGTAAAGCCAAGTTCTCCAATACAAATTTCAAAACGAATGGTTCTTACTAGTTTGGAAATGTTTTTCTAAACTTGCAAGCGCGGATTTGAGGGGGTGTATCGGGGTAATTACCCCCCCCCCCCTAGAAACAAAAATATGCGCTTTTTCCTAATAAAATAAGGGAAAACAGGAGAATTACCCCCCCTAGAAAAAAAATTATATGACAAAAACAAATTTTTGTCGACCATTACCCCCCCTAGATTTTGACCCAGATCCGCCCTTGTAAACTTGGCAGTTACGGCTGCAAATGGCTCTTAGGCACAGTGCTAAATTGAACGTAAAGAAGTTTGGCTGGAATAGCAAAGTTTAAAAAAACATTTCCAAACTAGTAAGAACCATTTGTTTTGAAATTTGTAATGGAGAACTTGGCTTTACTTTTATCTCAATTCTTTTTACGGAATACGACTTTCGCGTACTTGGCTTTTTTTACATGAAATGTTTTTTTATGATAAATCCTTTTAAATGATGTTTAACAAGGTAAGAATAACCTCATTTTTAAAACTGCAAAGGCGTCCGTAAACAGAATAACATTTTAAAAATAACCAAATGAATCGTCATACTATAGCCGCAATCCGCATTGATAGTTTCCAAACCCCCCTAACGACCTTATCCCCCCTACGAAAAAAAAGATAACCCCTCCGAATCAAACCCCCCACGAACCGAACCTAATCTTATAAAAGTAATTCAAAAGTTAGGTGTTCCACTTTTTGCTTACCCACTTATGATGATAATAACAAAACCTCCATAATATCAAAAACAAAAATACCACAAAATGACTTCGTTTTTTTTATGTAAAATTTTTGTGCGAGGGCCGAATAAAAAAAATGCCAGGGCCGGTTTGTTTGAGCCCATCCAACCCTGCCTACATAGCGTTTTTTTATCGAATTTAATTAGGGAAGTGTAGGGTGAGACTTTGTATTTTGCTTTAACATTAACTTTTAGCACCCCCTCGCCCCACAGCAATCAGTGTTCTACGGAGATGGATGCATAACGTGAGTTACATTGGGTCACAATTACAAAAACCGCATAAGTCCAAAGTTGACGAAAATGAGTTAGGGGCATCATCTAGTCGAAAAAATGGATGGCTTTAGGACCATGAAATAAGATTCTGCAAAAACACCTCAAGTGCCAAGATATGAGCAGTTAAAATTTGTATTATTCCGCAAAAAGCACATATGTCCCTTGTAGTTTTCTTTGTAATTACTTTTTCTTTCTTGCAAAAACAACTTATGTCCAAAAGATTTTCTCTTTTTCTAAAGTAATTAGGCAACAAATGTTTTTTCTTATGTAGTGAACAGAATTCGTAAGTCAATAGTTACTGTGTGTAATAAAAAAATATTTAAGAAAATCATTCGTTTTAAAATAAACTGTTTTCTTAATTTTCTAAAATTTTTTGTTTTGGACATATGTTGTTTTTGTAAAGCACGCCTCAATTGCTTACGCGCAACCGATTTTGGATTGTCATGTGTGATACGGGCCAAATAGATTGTGAGGGGAAAGGTACTATTCGGCACTGCCAACTCGGCGCGAGCGATTCGGCGCTGGTCAGAACTGGTTTTGTTGATTCGGCCCGCGTCGAATAGTACTATCCATCATGAGCGGCCATTAACGGGCGTTAAAAGTTACTCACGCACCTCCTAATTTACAAGAATTGGTATTTTAAAATTTTACAGAAACTAGCCTAAAATTATCTAAACTAACCTGAAAGAACATTAGGTTTTCGTCCAGGATTGTAGTAATAAAAGTTTTCAGCTTTTTTTTTCTTCTTTTCCAAAAAAGCTAAAATCTACTTTTTACAAATACTTTTAGTTCTGCAACCTAACCACAGGCCTTTAGGTTTGTAAGCTCATATGGGCATAATAATAAGGACCTTTATCCTTATAAATGCGACATTAAATGACAGATATTACGTGATATTTAGAAGCCCAATTTTGACCTTTTGCAGACACACATTATCAATTACCCTTTATTTATCTGTCAAAAGCCTTTTTTTTGTACTGTAGGCAAAATTAATTAAAAAGTTCAGATAACCACTAAGGAAAAAACTGAAAAAGCAATATCAG